>JAOTRR010000013.1:6075328-6095106 GCA_028570945.1 Gogo arcuatus | reverse complement strand
CACACACACACACACACACACACACACACACACACACACACACACACAATGTCCAACATTTGTCAATCATTTAGTAAAGTAAATGTTTTTCATAGTTAAACCAAACTAAAAATTCCTGGCAGGTTTACAGAAGTTTAGTAATAGTGATTTTCTTCCTACTGATAAATGGCATAACCAGTAAATTTATCAAATGTATTACATTTATCAGTTGATAAACACAATTAGCCATAAAATACCAATCATGTTCATAGCACAGCTAATTTACATTTAGTGACACCTACAAATTTGTTTTATAAAAGAACAAGCTCAGAGAGCGGAAAACAACAAAATGGCAACAAAAGGTGAAAGAGCACATCCTAAGGCATGCGCTAAATCTTCCACTAATGCAGCTCAGCCACTGCAACGCGTCAGCTACTGTAGACATACACTAACTTCCTTCGTTTATAGGGTGCCATTACTTTTGTCCAAACTGAATGGCTAGTCTTGTTAGTCTTAATTTATGGAATTGTTTGAATCAATTTCTTTCAAGTCATTAATATTCACAAAATGTTTGCTACATTTGTGTATGCAGTTAAAATAAATGTGATTTTGCAGTAACTCATCCCCAGTATAATTTAAAGCTAACAAAATGAGGTTTATATTAGTAAGTCTCCTTATATGTAAACATTTACACAAAATCAGGAGCTCTCCTAGGACATTTTTTTGAACTGGATTTTTTATGACTACCACATTAGTGATATTTACATCTAGAGGTGTTAAACAACTTGACACCATTGATTTGAAAGCACTCATTTTCCAGTGATCAAAAATATTGGAACATGTACCCGACCAGTGTTTCTTGTTGCCCAGGTGTGCCCTGTTACATTGATTGTTTAAACAGTTAATAGCTTTGAATGTCTAATAATGGTTTGGGTCCTGCGTTTCAACCTTATTGTTACAAAGGATAAACCAACATGAAGACCAGAGAGCTGCCTATGAGAGAAAAGCAGGTCATTTTGAAGCTGAGAAAAGAGGGAAAAATTGATCAGAGCCATTGCACAAGCGTTGGGCATAGCCAATACAACACTTTGGAATGTCCTGAAAATAAATACTCTTGTGAATGATTTACAAATAAATTCATCTGTATTCAGCTTGATAAATGAGGCCCAGTTTATTTTTGTAAGAATATGAACTAATTTAGTATTTATCAATGCTACACCACCACTCTTGAAGTAATTGAACTACTTGCAAGCTTGATTTAAAAAGCATTGATGCTATCCATCACTTTGCTACTGGAAAATGGAATTAAAGTAATAGTTTTGCTACTCGCAACGATGCTATTAGGAAAAAGAAATCTATTTACTGATTGGATTTATGTCTACCTTGAGTTTTGTCATTATTAGATTACATAAGTGCATGTAAACACAATGATTTAATAATAAAAATTTTAAAAAGGGTTTTGCCAGTCATCTAAACATTTTGTACATATAATACCTTATAGTTAAAAGTACACATCACTGGGTGTAAAAAAATAAATAAAATAATAAAAAAGATCTGAATAAAGCGTTCCCAACACAAAACGGTTCCTTGCACAAGTATTCACCACCTTGGTGTTTTTCCGTTTTGTTGCATTACACCCTGGAATTAAAATGGATTTTTATTTGGATTTTATGTAATGGACCTAATGAAATAGTCCAAATTGTTGAAGTGGAATGGAAAAAAAACAAAAACCTTGTTTAAAAAAATTATAAAATAAAATCTGCAAAGTTGTGAGTGCATATGTATTTACCCCTTTGCTATGAAGCCCCCAAATAAGATCTGGTCCACCCAATTAACTTCAGAAGTTACATAATTAGTTCATTACGGTCCACCTGTGTGCAATCAGTGTCACATGATGTCAGTATAAATACATCTGTTCTGAAAGGCCCCCTGACTCTGCAACACCACTAAACAAGGAGCAAGATGCTGTCCAAACAGGTCGGAGACAAAGTCAGATAGAAAGTTGTGTTCCATGATTTGATATAATACTTGCATTTTTAAAAAATATTAACCTTTAATACACTGCCTGGCCAAAAAACAAACAAACAAAAAAAAACACCCCGGTTCCTTGCAAAAGTATTCAAGGATTTTTGTAACCATGATTAAATTTGAAGTAATTTCAAAATTAGTTTTCTCACTAATACTTTGTTGCATAGACAAGCAACTAGCATTGTTGGAAAAGTCAAGTCGTGCCGTTTCATGATATGCAATCCTCACTTGACGAGCAATTCAACTGAAGAACGGATGAAGAATGGATGTGAATTTGGTCGCTATTTGTGTAGTCGGGTTCTCAGAGTTAAATGAGGAAAAAAAAAAAAAAAAGAAAACACATTTGGAGACCCCCCAAACACATGAAAGAAGGTTCTCTGGTCAGATGAGACTAAAATTGAACTTTTTGGATATCATAGGGAATGCTGTGTGGTGCAACCCCAACACTTCCCATCAACCTGAGAACACCATTCCCACAGTGAAGCATGATGGTGGCAGCATCATGCTGTGGGGATGCTTTTCATTGGAAGGAACTGGAAAACTGGTCAGGATTGAAGGAAAGAGAAGGCACTAAATAAAGGACAATTCCTGAGGAAAACCTGTTTCAGTCTGCCAGAGATTTGAGACTGGGATGGATCATCACCTTCCAGTAGGAAAATGACCCTAAACATACTGCTAAAGCTACACAGGAGTGGTTTAAATAGAAATGTTTACATGTATTGGAACGGACCAGTCAAAGCGCAGACCTCAATTCAATTGAGAATCCAAGGCATGACTTGAAGATTGCTGTACACCAACACAACCTATCTAACTTGGAGCAGTTTTACCTTGAAAAATGGGCAAATTCCAGTAGCTAGGTGTGCTAAGCTAACAGAGACATACCCCAATAGTCTTGCAGTTGTACTTGCAGCAAAAGGTGGCTCTACAAAGTATTGACTTGGGGGGTGGGGGTTGTAATTTAACAAAACAGGAAAAACAAGGGGGGGGGTGCGAAAAATATTCGCAAGGCACTGTACATTTCATGTCCGCAGAAATCCTAATTTCACGACAAACCATTTTTGCTTAAAGCAACCTTTCATTAATAGACAATAAATACTATTCCTAACCACAGTGAAGTTACCCATGGACAAGCGATGTTCTACCAAGTGCTAGCACATAGAGACAGCAATAGGAAATATTGTCCACATGACTCAGCAAACTCCCATCCCCTTGATAATGCAGGACGCTGACGCAGCATCATGCCTGCCGTTTTAATAGGCTTTGACGTCTGAAAGAGCAGAACACCCGAGAGAGAGAGAGAGAGAAAGAGAGAGAGATGCAGCTTTGTGTGATGAATCTCGGCAAATATCATTCCTCACCCTGACATAAGCCGAATGAAAGGCTCTAACGTACAAGTCTAAAATGAAAAATCTCATTAATTTTTGGTACTACGTATGACTGACTCGCGGTGCGTGGGCAGTGAATACGATCTGCTTGCACTCGACTGAGAATACACACACCAGCCTGTTTACTTTCGCACAATATGAAAATGTCCACATATTGTGCTGATGGATTGATACCACTAAAAGCTTCTTAACATATCTGATCACACTGTTAGGAGGAAACTTGCATTCACATGCATAGTCTATATTCCACACACATTCACTGTTTGATAAACAGAACTGATAGTGGAGGTGGGAAGCCTTGAGCTAGGCCTTGTCCTGTGTTCTTTAATATTTCTTTCAGCTTGTGCATGACTCAACAACTCCGTGCTTAGCACACAGCCACGTACACACACCGAAGGGGGGGGGGTATGCTGAGTGGCTGACAATCTCGTTTTCATCAAAGCCAGATTAAAAGCTGCGTGCGTATATGTAACAGGACAAAACCGAAATATCATCTCGCTGATAAAATGTGTCTGAAAGTCCACCTCGGTGAAGTGAGCACCCGATCTAAAAATAAATTGTGTTTGTGGAAATTTGTGCCATAGAAAGTACTGCTTGTGGCAGTTTTTATTTTTATTTTTACATCTGTGCATGAAGTAAGGAATAAAATAGGACAGGCTGGTGTCAGCCCAACACAAAGCAGAGTTACTCTTACCACCTCAAAGCTGATTATTTCCTACAGCAGAACTTCACAAAGTGGGTTATTCTTCTTATGCCTCAGCATACACAAATATTTTACACAGCTGTACGCTTCCAACTTTGTGGCAACAGTTTGAGGAATTCCATTTCCCGTTCCAGCATGGCCGTGCCCCTGTGCACAAAGCGAGGTTCATAAAAACATGGTTTGACGAGTTTGGTGTGGAAGAACTCCAGTGGCCTGCACAGAGCCATGATTTCAAGCCCATTGAGCACCTTTGGGACGAACTGGAACTTTGATTGTCAGACCTTGGTGTGTGATCGTCAGGTGTCCACATATTTTTAGTTATATAGAGTTTTAGTTAGTGTATATATAGCGGAAACCACAATTTTATCCAACAATTTGTTTCAGATGTTTTTATTCATTTACACAGTGATTATTTAAAAAAAATACATATATACATATATATATATTTCCTACCTGGGATCTCAGCAAAATCCACCATCTTGAAGTTAAACTGAATCCCAAATTCACCTTGTTTGCACCTTATATAATGTACAGCAACGTTGCTGTACTTCCTAGGTAGTGTCCTTCTGCATAATGTAGAATGCCATTTGAGATTCGCCCTGAGAGAATGGTTGACTCCTTGCATTTTTGTTCTAAAGTTTGCATACCAACTAATCAGCATTTTCAGTAAAGTATTGGCATGCCGGTGTGCAGGCAACCATTAAGTGAATGTTTGCTCCTCTTTATTTTCAGTAAAGCCCCACAAGCATTTTAACACCAAATGACAATTCATCCAATTTTAAAATGCTTCATTTGACTTTTGAGCACTATTTTACTAAGTGCGCCTCCTGATAGAAATGCTGTTCAGCCTGATGCCACACTGCAGTCACATGATGTATACCTTGTTAGAATATACCCTTTGTGGGAAGGGATCTGATAAACTGAGAACTAAGTGCATACTACAACACTTCTTCTAATGTGCTGTTGACTACAGACACACTGTATTCTATTATGGCCCTTTTCCACTATCTGGTACCAGCTCAACTTGACTCTACTCTACTCACCTTTTTTGGTTTTCCATCGGGCCAAAGTTGTGGACAGTACCTGGTTCTTTTTTTGGTATCACCTCCATCGAGGTTCCAAGCAAGCTGAGGCAATACCAAAAGGTGATGTGAAAACACTGCGGAGTGCCGACTGGTCAGAGAGAATCGTCACCATCACTGCGTAGTCATTGTGCGAGATTGGACATCCTGAACAAAACCTCCATTTTTAATAGCGTTATATTTATTATACTTCACTGGATTGTGTTTTCACTGCTCACGTGAATGTTTGTGTGTACACATGGAACGATGTTATGTCAAGCCGAAGCTGCCACAAGTCGTTATGTTTCTAACGCGTTTTGTTAAACAACAGTCAGGACGCCGCTTTTTAAGCCGTGTAATGGTAACAACATTAAAAAGTGCCATCAGTTTACAAGTGGCAAAAAAGCTTTACTGTATATGCTTTAATGGTGAGGGCACAGGGCTTTCAGTCCAAAAACGCGGGTTAGTGTCCCCGCTCGGCATATTTTTTTTAAACCAACGGAGGGTTAGCAAAATGACAGTATAGGGTGGCAAATTATACCTGCAGCAACAGTATAAAAAAAAAAATTCCCCAAATTATATATGCCAAACAGGGAAGCGAACATGTGTTTTTGGACTGGTAGCCATGTCTTCACCAGTACACCACCTCGCTCTGTAACACTATGATGGGCCAACAAGGTTTTAATTTTGTCGGCTCGGTGCATGGAGAATAGTATTAACAAAAAAGATGTTCCTGTGCGTCATGTTGAAGGTGACATCATGGCAGTTTCATGAGGTGTCACTGACAACCAGCTGTAGGGACAACGAACTACTGATACCAAAAGCGAGTAGAGTCGAGTCGGTACCGTGCAGTGGAAAAGGGCCATTACAGAGCAGAATATCTACACCAAACAGCGCTGCTCGGCAACACATTAGAACCCTCATCCATCCATGTTCTGGCCCAGTGTGTGCGTAGGTTTACCATCACATATTACTGCCTGTGTGTGGTTAAGGCTTTGATTGGATGTAGGTTCAAATCCCAGCACTGCGAAGGTGCCACTGTTTGATCCTTGAGCTAAACCCTTAAATCTCATCTGCGCAGTTTTATCCTGTCTCACGTGTAAGCCACTTTGGGTAAAAGTGTCAGCAAAATATAAACCTAAGTTTTTCTTGAGCGAGCAAAACGGGTTTTTTTTTTTAAAACTTCCTTCCATTTGCGCCTTCAATTAGTCTTGGCTAATTCCCACCAACCAGTCAGTTCCTCCATTATATGACAGCTATCAACCAGGAAGGGTTGATACATGTGAAATCAGCCAACTGTATCTTTTCGAACTGCAATTCATGATGTATCACAGAACAGCATAAAACACCTGAAGGAAATGGCTATCTTCCCTCTTCTGCATGAATGCCCTCAGACATCCACAATTGGCTAGTGTCGCTGTGGCCTACAGGGGGGAGAGGGAGAGAGAGAAAGGCCATTCCCTTAGACCCAGAGAATACAGCAAAGTTTTGTTCTCTTGGTCTCCTGGCCAGAGATGGCTGCAGCATCATCGGGATTCAACCTTGCAATCTCCTGATGACAGGGCAATTGCTTTTCTGTTGCACCACTCAGAAGAAAAAATACTTTTAACAAGGCACACTAGTTGGATATAGAAGTGCCCATACTAGCATCTCTGAAGCAGCTGCTGACTTGGGCTTTTTGTGCACAACCCTTTCTTACAGTCAATAGTGCATCTACCAATGATCAGTGATGCTGTGGAGGAAACCAGCTTGTGCATCAGAAGGAACAAAAGAGAAAGGAAAACTGTGCATGCAGATGGGCCACAATCAGATTCACTCTGAATTCAGCACTGGTGCGCAGAGCATCACTTAGAATAATCAGCGAGAGGCCATGATGGGTGTCAATATTGTTAGCTAAGATGAAGAAAGTGCACCTCCAGTTGAGATGTGTGTCAAAACTGGACTGTTGGGGGGACACAAGTAACAAACAGAGTCCATGGAGCCACTAGCAGCCAGACGGGGCAGTGTGCTGGCTTCCTGGTACACACATGAACCCCTGTCATCAACTGAAAGACGTGGTAACAGCAGCTCAGAAGTCAAACAAGTCTTGTATTGCTATCAAATGCTTCCTTGAACACCACAGAGTTTTCATTTCTTCAGTGTCCTGCACGGTCCCAGGATCTCAACCCTATCAAGTGTCTCTGTGATGAAATCGAAATGGATGTTTGCAGGAAGACAGACTTTGCATCCAGCATCTTACTGCTCAGTTCATGCTTTCTGAAGGCCATAGGGGGCACTTCAGAAACAACTCACTTGGCAACTTGGTGTAGTGTACGTATGAAAGCAGCAGTAGTATGTGTTGTTTATCTTGCTAGGAGTAGAGTGCTAGAATGTTGTGTGTATGCAGCACTCTACAGGGGCAGCAAGAAGTTGTTGTGGTGTATACTGAGTGTATAAGAATGATAGCAGTCGGCCCGCTGAGCTCGAGGGCTCGCCCAGTACGGACAGCACGTATGATCTACTGATGCTGCTGGTTGCCGGGTAGGTTGCCATGGGAACCGTGGCGGGATGATTGGTGGGGCTGTCCGCGGTTTGATTCAGACTGCAACCCCTCCCCTTCCCACTACTGCACAACACCACACAATACACACACACACACACACACACACACACACACACACACACTGTAAGGAGGAGGACCATGATTTAATGGGGCTGGGGGATTGAGTTGGGTGTGTGTGTGTTGAGTAAAAGCACGCAGTGTGTCAAGAGTGCGTTTGCTTACACATTGTTGAGAGACTGTGTGCGTGTGTGTGTTATCCTTGCCAGAAGAGAGGCAGAAAAGTCAGAAAAGATTTATCATCATCCGAGCAGCTTTAAAACATTCACTCAGCCATTCTTTTGGAGTTACACCAGAAAAGCTGTTACACCCATTTAGGACAAAGCATCTCAAAGTGCTTTTTTTTCAGTGCATTTTGTAACACAATGTGCCTTTATATACAGCACATGATTCTACCTTTGCACCTATTAAGTCTTTGAAATCAATTCCAGATGAGTGTCATTTCTTTAGCTTAAAAACTACATGACAGCATCAGCGTTAAAGTCAAACTTTTACCAGCGAATCCTGACTAATACAAGATTCTGCTTGAGGAAATGCCAAATGCACATTACATGATTTCAGCCCTGAATTCTCTATCGCAATCTAATCTAATTTAATACCTACATCACCCCCTTTTCCACATTTATTATTTCTCTTTTTTTCTTGTTTCTGTACAAAATAGTGCAGAAACTTCCACTATAGCCAGTTGCTCATGACAGTCACGTGGCATACAGCTCTCACATTTATGTTTGTGAGAAACTAGGATTTTGGGATCTCTCCAGATGAAAGACTGTGTGAACCGAGTCTACGTTGATCCACAAAACACCAGATCACAAGTCGTGTAGTGTCAGCGATTCTGAGACTTCTGAAAGTCATGTCCAAAATAATACTTAAATACGTTTTGTGCAAAGACATAATTATGAAACCATTTATATCGGATGTAATTGTATTATGATCCATGAAAGCACCATCAACAACCATATCAGCACGAAGTACCATATGAAGGCACATTTAACCCATGTCCAATTATCAATGTATACCATTTCTGATTTAATAATAACAATAAAATCAGGCTTGCGCGTTGTTACCTAGCTGTGTTACAAAACTGATGGTGATATTATGCTCTGACTCACCTGCTGTCCTTTTGTCAATGTCTCAGTGGTACCTTTTACCTGTCTCTCTCACTCTCTTTCTCTCTCTCTCTCGTCTGTGTTGGCTCTTCTTTTTGTCACTCTCTCTGTATAGCAGTCATCATTTCAGACAACTTTTAACGGCCTGCTTGTGTCATTTAAACAGCATCTTTTTTTTTTTTTTTTTAAATGGTATGGGAAACTTGGTGTTGATATTAGCCTAATTCCTTTTCAGTTCCACACATACACGGCTTGTAAAAACAAATGGTAAAATTACACTAATCATTAGCACAAGATGCACTGTGGCTCACAGCAAATAGTATCACATAGCTAATGCAGTGTGTTATTAATAGCACAAACACACTAATGCTTCTAGTGAAGCATGTCATTACTGTCCCATCTTCGTCCAATTTTATTATACGATGTATTAAAAAAAGATTGAGGCACAGAAGATCTGGGGGAACCCATGGACAATCTGGACAGTCAGCAAAATGCTAATAATCTCAAGGAGTGAATAGCCATTAGCTTTAACTGCCTTATCTCCAAACACTCATTTTACATCAACAATAAATCCTCATCTATGTTTTCTTCACTATGGTTCAACTATGCTCGGCTCAGCTTTAATGCTTTCTTCACATCAAACCCAAATGACTCATATGTCCTTCATCTGATGGAGAAAAATCCAGGTATGCAAGCACAGCATAAAATCAGACTGAAAATATATTCCAAATACATTCCATGGCGGTTCAGTGGCCAGAGGACTTCAGTATGACTCATAGTAGGCCTGGGTGATAGAAGTAGTCTGACAGAACACATTCAGATTTTCCCTTTTGCCATGAAGTTTGATCAACCAAGACAGATTGGTGATAGCTGGCTTCCTGTTGCCCCAGTGCCATGGAGCAAAGGTTCTTCATCCCATTCTTACAGATATGATGTGCTGCACTTTTGTTTGCCTGAAAAGAGTGCTGACCCACAAAACCATGCACTGCGTGGGTTTATAAACTACTGCTATAGCACAAGGGACTTAAAACCAAAATCTCTAGAGTTACTAAATGCAAAATACATACTATGTGGACTATAATTACTTATATCTGTATATAGCAAAATCAAATTATTAGTGAATTAGTAAATCACATTAACACATCCCTCCCTCTCTTTGAACCTAACTGTTTAAACCTTTATTATAAACCACAATTCTTCAGTCCTCCATGTACTTCCTAAATCACAAAATCTACAAAAAATTGTGGGAAAAAACAAAACAAAACAAAACAAAACAAACAAACAAACAAAAAAAAATCACACTGTCCCTGGACAAAGCCAACTGACAGCAAAGGAAAAGTATATGCTCTTGTTCTTACCTGTGTCAGGTATGGCTTGGGCACAACTAGCATCATTGGTATTGGGTACCATACAGGACATATTTGGCCGGATGTGTCCATGAGAAATGCCTTGTTGCTGTTGATGTACATGAGACAGCTGTTGTGGGTGAGTGCTTGGGTGTCCCATAGAAGGATGTCCTAGGGCAACCTGTCCACTTTGGCCCAATGGTCCACAGTTCCCCAGAGCTGTGGCTTGCATCTGGTTCAACATCCCAGTGAAAGGAATCTGAGGGCCTTGTGCACCAGGCTCCATGCTGGGACAATGCATTGGGTCTGACTGACTGTGAAGCCGTTGTTGTAACTGCATGCTCTGTTGGGCCATGCCAGGAAGCATAGCACCCTCTCCAAAGTGCATCTGATTAGGGCCAACTGCAGGTAATGGCCGACTACTTCTGGCCATATGGGAGCTCTGGTTGCTCATCGACTGGAGTAACTGGGCCATGGAGGTGGTAAGAGGTAGACTTCCAAGCCGGGGCACTTTCCTCATTTGCTCCGGAGGAGGGCAAGTTGGCCTGGAACCACTCATATCCGGTTTCATCATGCTGAAGACCATGTTGTCATGGCTGCCAGAATTAGGAGGTTGCTTGCGCTTGCGGAGAGGGTCACGCTGCTGGGCCATGAGCTTGTCCCGCAGAGCTGCACGTCCACTCTGGCTCTCAGGCATGGGCATTAGCATGGTCGAGCTGGGTGGTAACATGGTATTTAAAGTGTTGGGCCCTTCAACAGCCCTACTACCACTACTTCCACCACCAAGAAGGCAAGGCATCCCACTGCCACCATTTCCGTTATTACTGGCAAGATTAGCATTTCCACTCCCCATGCCACCCGCACCTGCACCCATTCCTGTGCCTGCACCCATACCACTACCACTGCCACCCCTCCCACCACTGCTACCAAGTTTGTTTTGATTTGCTAGCTGTGCTTTGGCTGCTGCTGAGAGTAGACTACTGGCAGGGAAAGAGGCAGAGGTGTGTTGGTTGAGGATCTGGTTGAGGGGCATGCCCAGTAGTCCAGGGTGGTTCTTCTGTGGGGCACTACTGCCGGAGGATGGGGGAAACATGGAGTTGTGCTGACTGCTGATCGCATTACTCATTCCTGACAGAACTTGGTTGGGGTCTTTATATTGATGGAGTGTGTCAGGCTTGGAAGAGGGGCTGGAAGGCATGGTGGGTCTGGGCGAACCCATGGAGGATCTGGGTGAGCGTGGTGGAACCTTAATACCGCCGCATGGGGCTTGAGGCCCCGAGGGCATGGCAAAGCTCCCATGCTCTGACGAGGTGGAAGAAGAACGGGATCGCTGTGGAGACGCTTCCATGCGGCCCATTGCAGGCCCAGACATGTGCACAGGGGATGTTACCGGTGAGGGGGAGATGGAGGAGGCTGCTCCATGCTGAGTCCTCTGCATGTGTCCACCATGGCCAACTGGCCCAGGCTTCACCGTTGGTAATGGAAGGTTGCTTGGCAACGGGACAATGGCAGGAGGGATGTTTACATTCATCATTGGTACCTGAGAGTGGGCATTGGGTTGGAAATTGGATGGGCTTGGATTTGTCATGGGACTCTGAATGACAGGTTTGCTGGGAATTGGGTCCAGAATTCCCAGAGGGTCTTTCTCAGAAGTCATCTGTTTTTTCTGGACTGCACATGTGGGAGGCATAACAGGGGGAGGAACGGGGTGAGGTGCAGACTGGGCCTTGTGGTGAAATACTGCTCTGGTCATGTCCATGTTAGGTGGGTAGTTGACATTACAGTGTGGCTTTTTCATAATGGGGCTTTTGTTGGGGACTGTGGGGGAGAGAGGCGTGTTAGTCCTTCCAGCCATGGCACAGGATAACTGGGTGGCGGGAGAACCATGGACCATAACACCAGGAGGGGACATGGGTGTCCTGCTGTTGCCATGAATTGGGCTGGGACTACCAGCACCCTGAAAGCCACAAGGATTACTTCGTGCAAATCCATCCGGACTACCCAAAGAGTCTGTTCTAGGGGACAGGGAGCCATCCCCATATGCTTGCAAACCTGATGAAGGGCTCAGCATAGCTCCAGGTCCACTGCGGTAGGGGGACTTAGGCCCTGGCTCATTACTGCCCAATCTTTGTCGAGGGTATCCGGTATAATGCTCTGGCTGCTGAGCACTGCTCATATCTGCAGAGTAGTGTCGCTGACCTGCTGCCACCATCATCTTGAAAGGGTTCTTACAGTCAGGTAGTGTTGAGTTTGGCAGCCCATCATGGGACTTATTCCTTATTGCTCGAGGGGTTGCAGACCGCTGGATGGTAGGGGCCATGGACGTCACAGCACCTTTAAAGGAAAAAGGTTTTACTAAAAGGTGACAAAATAACTGTTTAATTCAGAGAATGAAAAAGAAAAAATATATGATTAAGAAGGTGCACTTTGTACGACTGTTTGGTTTTGTCATGAAATTCGTAAAAAAATTACACAGGTCAAAAGTACTGTTTCTAAAAATTAAGCAAACACTCGCACTTTAAGCACAATCTCAGTCAAAACACAGTAAGATGAAAACCTACTTGTGCCTCCACTGGGACCGGTCAGCGTTAGGGAGGGGTGCGGTAACTCCATACTTTTATGCAGAGTGGCTACAGCTATGAGCTTTCTCTTGTGGATGCAAAGCTTTGTGACATCCTCATCAGCCTTCACATCCTCTGCAGTCCTCTGTTTGACAGCGGCCCCAGGATCGAAATTAAACACCTGAGGAAGCAGTGGTTGTTAACAAGGCTTGGCCTTGCCTGTGGTCATACATTACTATCAAAATGTACTTTCACTCTGGCCTTGCATATTAATTCACTGACCTACTTATTTCCAGAGGTAATGTAATGTAAATTCATTAATGTTTTACAACTGAAATGGGTATGAGGTGAGTACAAGACGAAGACTGACCTTGGGGAGAATGAGTGGACACTCCAGGCCACACTTACAGGTGCCATCCATGAGTAGGTAGGACTTCACCTCTTCAAGGCTGTACAGCACTGAACCACTGGGACTATAAGACAGTTCATTAATGCTATATTTGTGCCATACAAAAAATGTTGGAAAACACTTACAATTTTGATGAAGTATTCACTGATCCAGGACTAAGTACTGCGCCTCATTAAAAATATATTTATTAATATTAACATATCTATACATCATTTACCTGATATAGACGACCCCAGTGGACTCCAATTTTCGCTGCCAGCCAATGGGCACCTGGGTAGGCACAGGCTGCCCCTCCCCCTCCCCTCTCTCACTCTCCTTTCCTCCATTCATTTTTCTGGGTTAGCGCTTGACTCCGCTGGAGAGATCACACGTTCTTCACTGTCCCAACACTAGTTGTCATCGTGTCTCTCGGAAACGGGAGGACAGAGCGCTACAACTTTCCTCTAAAGAAGTTGGCTGTGGCGAAATGTGTCCGGGGCTGAGGCAGGCTCACAGCGGAACCACACCTCTGATGAGCCTCATCGCGCTGCTACTAAATGCAGATGGGGATTCCCATGTCGGTCTCTGACCAATCAGAGCCATGAGAGTTTTGATGAAGTTCATGGGCTACATATGCAAAACAAAAAGCACCTTAGAGTAAAAAAAGCATGATTACAGTGCAAGCGCACTGCAAGTCACCGTGCAGCACGCACATTCAGCACAACAAGAGACGACTCTCCGGGTCACAAGACTGCTCCTTACAGAAGTGGATGATTCTCATTTTCTTTCAGGCTGATCAGTTTAAAGTGAAAAATCCTATCACACGCTTGGCCAACACGTCAGAGCCGGTATGATTTGCATGATTACTGTGAAAGAGAAAGAAGAAGAAGAAGAAAAAAAAAAAAAAAAAAAAAAAAAAAAAAAAGGGTAAGATGCATAAACAGTTTTTGAAACTTCTTTATAAAGGATGGAAAAAAATAACCGAGGACTGGACTGTTAAAATCATTAAGGGGTTTAGTAATTGAAACAGCATTTGTGGAGGAAAAGGAGAAGGCAATCTCTTATCATTCTGAATCCTTCAGTTCTGACAGAGCTTTGTTATGGAGAGAGGAGTGCACCCTCCACACTGCATACATTTCAGCACTGGGTGAATCATCCTCTCTCTGTATTTCCTGTTGTGCATGACTAATACAGTAGAGCGGGACCAAACAGGAGGGTATAAGAAGGTATGAATCTTTGTACTTGTCACATACCTCATTGCAAAATAAGCAGGTCAGCTTTAAAATGAATATTTTACCTTAACGATATAGATCCAATTCACACTATTCTTTATTTAAGTGGATTTGAAATTCACACGCAAAGCAAAATGGCGCCGTATAAACAGAAATCAAAACTAAAATTTAGCCAGGTCTGCAGGAGAGTACTGTCCCTTGGGAGGTTAATGGAGGATGTTTTTTGCTGCTAACTAACACCCCTAAGGAACCTCCAGCTTTGACAGATGTTATAAAAAAATAAAAAAAAATCATGCAAAAGCTTCTCAATACATTAAACGGTGTGGTTCTGTACAAATTTAAATTACTTATAGCAGCTTTAGTCTGGCAGCAATCTGCAACATAAACTAGTTTTGCTTCTTGCACTTCCTTCAACACCACGTCTGTACACAGCGTAAACACAGCCATGCCCCCCCCCAAAACACACGAGCCACTCTTTGGACCACCCACACCCAATGAAGTCTATTAGAGCTAAACTATAGTTTATTTCTTTTCCTTTTTTTTTATATAAAACACAGAGCATTCTCATACCGTACGACCCCAAACTGCACCATTATGAAGCTAAAAACGGCATCCTTCAAGTGACAAGTAAAGGCCAGTGATGCTTGTGCCGCATGAAATGTGCATGCGTCGTTAAACAGCATCAATTCTGAAGGTAACAATGTCTTGGCTGGTTAACACCCATCTCCATTTTGAACACCAATACTTTATCACGCTCATTCAAAATTAGGCTATGTAATAATTTGACGCTTCATTTGTGTTGGCCACATTTCTCACCAAGCTGCCCGTGTCGGCTGTTTTGTCACATATGGAGTTACTGTAGAACAGCTATTTGTCTTCATCAACACGGTAAGAAAAATGTCCAGACTCATCTCTTTGAAAAAGTATTTTTTTCCCCTAGAAGTTTATGGCTTGAAACTTGTTTTCTTGACCCATGCACTTGCTGCTGGAGTCACTGAGCATGTCTCTGCACGATACGAGCCAAGTCAGCTATAGGTATAGGTGCTAGAGGTTAAAATATATCAGATTAGTACTGGCCAATTTGAAGCACTGCAAGTAGCAAATGTTAGAAAATTGAATTGTTTATCATGTTGGAGTATTGATAAAGTACCAAACTTCTGGTATCTTGTGCAACTCTAAGCGCCATTTCTGCAAGATTACGAGAGGTATGCTAGTTGATACAATGCCGTTAAAGTTTTTAGAGTAAACAACCTGTAAGTCAAGACAACCTTGCTTGCTAATTAGGAAGATGGCGGCACAAATTCTTCTTTTCCTTCATCTACGTTTTCAGCGACCTTTAAGTAGCCTAAAGTGTGATTTAAGCCTGTTGGTGTTGTACATCACGACCATTTTTTGGTTATTATTCAATCACCACACTGATAAAATCTGATAAAGCTGATTAACCTTTACAATTCCTCCTACATTTAATAGACATTACATACTTTTTTTGGGGTGCTTTTTAGCTGGTACACACGACTCCCTTCAATCAGTGACTGAATAAATATTCCAACTTGTCTGAAGCTCTTAAGTAAAAGGAATATTAATAATATGCATCAACAGTGATCCAATGTGGCTTCATGCCGACGTTGGCTGCATGTGCGCGCGCTATGTGGGAGCATGATTTATTTTTTCCCCCCAAAGCAAGACCACAACGCAGTTCTTTTTGCTATTAAATATATTCTAAAGCGTCTGTACGCCTTGTACTTCCTGACAGAATAGAGGTAAAGCTTGATGTAGCTCTGTGTGATCGTTTGTTGGAGAATGTGCAATATTAGACACACAAAATAAACACAGCCTTAATACATTGACTAACTGAGCCCTCGCTGATGCGTAGCTGCCATTGTTCTCAGCTGCTGGTTAATGTGTGTACTTGTGGAACCGGCCTGATCCCTCACGTCTCGATGACAAAGAAGACTGAAGAGTACAAAAAATAAAAAATTAAAAAGCATTAGTCTAAACACAGCTGTTGAGAGGAAATGGATGCAAAAATGGACTCTTAAAAAACACATTTCTCTCTGAACACTATTTCTTGAGGGTTGATTAAGAATGAACACAAAAAGCCTGTTTGCTGTTGATCCTAGCCAGTGAATTAAGGGTATTTTTCTCTGCTTCAACTAAACTGTATTAAAATTGCAATCTCGATTCATTTCTCAATGTAATTTCATTTAAGCACAGTATCAAATCTGGAGCATTTGTACTGGTGTGTCACTATTCACACCCTTCATCACTGTGACCAATGGGCATGGACGTTGTACCACATGATCATCAACTCGGAGCTCAGCAATCTACAGAAGAAAAAAAGAGAGAAACAACGTTGGAAAGCTGCGAGCGAACTTGAAACTTACCCAAATGCCTACTTGCATTAAGCAGAAACAAATGTCCTAAACAAAAGTTTAAATGTTATATACTGACTATTTAATTCCTCATTACTAAACAAACGACAACTAAATGCATGAGTCCACATACTTTACAAACTTGCTCAGGATTACACCATTTCCAACACAAATGTGCAGTAAATCAGTAATTCAGTGTAAAAAGCAGACGAGCCATCGTTCACAAACACCCTCTAGGAAAATGGCGTTAAGACACACTGTTACAGTCATGTACGAGTTTAACAAATATACAGTCCCTTAGAACATTTTAAAAATGGCAAGTGAGAACTGTGATCTCAAATCTAAGCCAAAAAAAAAATAAAAATAAAAAATCAATTCCTGTTTCATGGAGAATTTTACAGCCCTAACTAACACAGGAACGCAACTCCGCAATAGTCAAGCTTACTGTTATTGAAACGTACCTGTTGGATAATAAGCAGGCTGCTACACGGAAATTATATCGCCATCCGTTTTTTTTATAGGAACAATCCAAAAGATTTTTAAAAATCTTATTTTTTCATGGGATGGATGCAGACGACTACAGGAAAGTGACCCAAAAATACCGCAGAAAATCACTCGGGCTGTGGGATGATGGAATGGACCAATCAGAGCTCAGGTTTAACCTGTTCAAGTTTAACCTGCTTATGGCTACTTAATCATGGTTTCTTATGTCACTTTTTGCAAGAGAAAGCTTTTTGTTAACACTTCTTAACACATGCCATGAAAACATACTTAAAATCTTGTGATTCATTATTATCTTTAGGATTGTTCCAATGAGAAAAACAACACCGGTGTAATTTCTTATCAACTAAAACCTTTACAGCTGTGGTGTTCAACTAAAATTTGTAAATGTCTAGTAAGATAAAATTCCTTGATAATGAAGATACAGATAAGCAACTAACATGACTGAACGAAGACAGAGGCTAGTTTTGAATGTAAAAGTGTCTCGCTACGTTTACATGCACAAAACATTCCAGGTTTTGCCCTTACTCCGAAAAAGACAATATTCCTACTAAGCTGTTTACATGGTTAATATTCCCCGTTTACATACATACAGCCGTCCATACTCTGACTGTATAGTCTAGTTTGTGTACGACGCACAGAGCTGACCGTAAACAGGCGAGAAGCCGTGCGTCGCAAACTGCCGTAAAAAACCCAATTGAGACGTGTATTCCGAATGCTCTGTGCACATGTCCAAAGAATGCCCGAATAATATCGGCATCTCGTCTCGCATCTTAATCGGAAAATGCTAAATTTCAAATAAGGCCAAATTTGGACACATCCAAACGGAATACGCTGTTTACACGACCCGTATTGTCATATTCGGAATAACAGTGTGCATGTAAACATTCTGACTAGTTCATGGATATAAACCAGATTTTTAAGTGGCTGTTTTGTTTCCCACTCCGGACTAACACCATGTACTCTGAACAGACAGCCATACTGCTCCGCCAAATCATCATTAAACATTGTTTTCGTCACTGACATTTTTTTTAAACCAAGCCATGTCATCAGTTTCCTAATCAGACCAGAGAGGGTAAATACAATAAATCTATACAAGCCTGTGAAAACACTCACATTTCAGAACTAACGTCTTGAGCCTTGTAGCTAGTCTCTGGTCTCAGGATCTGCCTTCAGCTTCATAACTTACATAAATCCACGTGCAACACAGGACCTGCTACGGAAGCCACGATGGTTCGTGTTAGGAAAAGTAGTATCGCTGACGCACAGGCAGTGATTTTTTAAAATCTTTGTTGCAAATCCTCAGTCTGCTTAAACGCCGGGTCCACATCCGGCCCGTGGTCTACCAGGAGTCGACCCTTGCTTTATAGCAACCAGCGTATTACCTAACAAGTTATCACAGGCTGCCTCGGCCATGCTGCTCTTCTCAGAGATGGACAAATTCCTTCCGTCTCGTTTACCTGCTGTTCTCCTCTGCCAGCTGTTGCCTCTTCTTTCTTACTAGCTCTGTCGTCCTCATGTCTGCTCCTTCAGCTTTCCATGACTGACTGGTCACGCAAATCCTAACCTGCTAAGGTAAAACTGCAGCCATTGATCCTTTACAACGAGTTCAGTAATTGTTCCATGAAGCGGGCACCATAATAATCATCAAAACTACAGTGGACTGTCCTCTCCAATATGGTTTGAGAAACACATGAAGCTTCAAAGCAGTCATTAGTGCCCAGGACTATTCAAACAGAAATGCTCTTATTGGGGGGGGAATCAGCAATGTGGTGGGACGATGCAGTCTGGTGTGAAGCAGAGTGACTAATACCACCCTGACGTTGAGTAATTTCCTATAAAATCATACCCCGAAGTGGTTAATTCCTCTTATACCACAGCAACTTGCCAATGATTACAATTTTTAATCCACTGATTAATACAATACTTTTTATCCACTTAGTTACATTTAATGTTGCAGAATACCTGCAATACAAGTTAGTTCCTGTTATTTACATTATAGCAGCTATAAACAGTCCTTCCATCACCAAGCTCTCTCTTTTTCTCTTGAAGATACTTAAACAAAAACAAACAAACAAAAAATAACGCTGTTTGTCATGTTCCTGACACTGGAGACTCCTCCCCGAAACGTCAAACATCTCCTTGCAGAGAACTACTTCAACAATGACACACGTTTTAAAAATCCGTACGTGGAGGACCTTCCAGACGAGTCCCTGTGCACGTTGCTATAGAAACAATAACGTACTCAAACGTGTACATTAACTTTTTTTTTCTTGCTGCTGGTACAGAAAATGAAAATCAACCCCTTCTGGCCAATCACAGTTGAGAATCCAACAGTGATAAATTTCAACAGGGATAAATGCAGGGCTCGACATTAACGGTAGTCCGACGGTCCGGGACACCAAATGCTTGGTCTGGACAAGTCAAATCCGCATCTGCCTGCCCGACGGGACAAGTTCAATATTTGTTGAAAATCACCATTTTTATAGTAATTATTCAAGAGTTACATCAATA
>JAOTRR010000013.1:6050783-6061863 GCA_028570945.1 Gogo arcuatus | reverse complement strand
TTCTTTACTGACATACAAACATTTTTCTGTAACATTTAATTTTGTGCTGGAAAACGAGCCTAATGTTTTGTACTGACCCAATAATGTAGAAGTTATAAAATAAAAATGTATCACAAAGTTTGTACAAAAAATAGGTTGCCTAAGACTTTTACACAGTGCTGTATGTATATAAGCAATGACAAAGATGAAAATAACAACTTATAAATAATAAGTTATATAACAGTACATAATATACATAATAATATAAAAGTAATGTAAAGGACACATGGCGCTAAATGTAACGCAAATAATAAAGGTTAAAGCTTGAAGGCTAAAGTGAAAAAAAAAACGGTTTTAGTTGTTTTATTTATCTGTTTATCTATTTTTAATCAGCTGGTGGAGCCTGATGAATGTGTTCCAGATGTGTTCATCGGTGCATAAAAACAAAAGGCTGCTTCATCACTCTTTTTTACGTTTCATATGTGGAACATGGAGAAGGCTAATGCCAAGATGATTTTAAGGCAGTATTTGGAACGGAGTTGATTTGATTAGGCATTTGGAGATGTATGAAGGAGAGATACCATTAAGGAGATAAAAGAAAAACTAGAACAGTCAGTTCTAATGGAATTAAATCAGATGGAAAACAAAATTCATTTTTTCTGTGTAAAATGATCTATAAAATCCCAGGTAGATATTACTAACAAATATAATTGTTTGTAGAGGAACCATGTCGAGGAGTATGCTGTGCAGTTTTGTTTTTAAAGTTATCCCACTATCCACTATCATCTGCACTGTGATTATTACTTTTGAAACACGTATGTCTGCAGGTCCAGAGAGTCCTGAGGGAGCGGTTTTGTCACCAGCGCCTTCCAGATAAACCTGTGGGCCTGGAATCACAGTACAAGTGGGTTTTTACAACAAGTGCCTGTATCAGGTTTCCACTCAGATTGCAGTCCTGTGTGTTGTAAAAGTGTATGATGTATTTGTTTGTGTGTGTGTGTGTGTGTGTGTGTGTGTGTGTGTTAGGCACCTGTTGGAGCTGTTGAGGAGGACAGCGGTTCATGGTGAGAGTAACTCCGTGCTCATCGTCGGTCCACGTGGATCTGGTAAAACTATGGTACGAGCGTGTTTGTGTGCTATTGCTATTATACAAACGCAATATAGCTCTGAGATTCACACACCTACTTTATACTAACCTGAGTTTTTGTATTTGCGTGTAGGTGCTACGCTGTGCTCTCAGAGAGCTGCTGGAGTTGCAGGAGGTGAAGAACAACGTACTGCAGGTTCATCTGAGCGGTGGGTGACGGTGCAGCGCGTGTTTAAAAGACGCTGTTGGTTTAGCATCGTTAATCGATATGCATCTCGTGCAGGTCTGTTGCAGACAGACGACAGGATCGCTCTGAAAGAGATTACACGCCAGCTGCAGCTGGAGAACGTCGTAGGAGACAAAGTCTTTGTGAGTGTGTCTGAGCATCCTTGGACTTTGGATATGGCTGTGATGTGTCTTATTCAGTGGCGGGAAAATGGTAGTGAGACTGTGCTTTGTTTTGCAGGGAAGCTTTGCAGAGAATCTGGTCTTTCTGCTGGACGCTCTGAAGAAGGGTCTGTTCTTTGACGTGTCTCTGCTTTCCTTTCCTTTCCTTTCCTTTCCTTTCCACCACCTTTTTTTTTTTTTTTTTTTTTAAGTGTTCACTTACTCATCACTACCCCAGCGTTCAGCATGAGAGTGGCTCTTATTAGGGGCAGAACTAAAGCTGTATAGTATATTCCCAAAATAATTTTTTTTGTATTTTCTCCTTAATTTTGTCAATCAGAAGCAAGCTCTCCCTTTTCACACGACAGCTCTCATATGCTTTCTATGAGACAAAAGAAACCAGTTACCACATCTTTTCAAAACTGCTCTGTCAATGTAACACACTCCGAGGAAAGCGCTATCCGCCCTCTTCTACATAAATGAGCTTTTGGATGCTTGTGCTTGCTATGACAGTGGAGAGAGAGTTAAATTAATCGCTACTAGCTTGGTACCTAGGTGTTTAGGTAACTTGATTTAAGGAAAAAAAGTGGGGATATGACGAAACATTTCTCTGGTTTGGTCAGAGAAATCAAAATTGCAAACAGCATATCAATTTGTTGGGTATATTTTGATACTGTGTCCTAGATTTCCATAACAACAACCATAAACAGAACCCACAGAAACACTCATCAGGGGCGAGCAGAGAGACGGTGATCGTAAGAGTTTCTAAAAATGATAAAACTCGATGGGAACTCTGAGCGTGCAGACCTGCACCAAGGACAATACTCGATTCTACTACGATATGCAAATCTGCAACCGCAACCTCTTTATACGTCTGGATATGTTTCCAAAATTATTAGAATTATGTGCCTACATGTGTATCCCAGAGGATTACTGGCACCCATGAATGTGGAGTGTGATATGGAGGCATCGTATTTCTGCATTGGTTATGTTTTGTCACTACTGAACTTTACAGCATCGACCAGATTTTAAGATGTATGGCATTGTTGAGCGCAGACTTCCGCCAAGGACAAATGCTGTATCTAGCAACGTTAGTGAAAGAGAAACTACATTCGTGGATCCACCCTGTGACTTGTATCCGCTCCGAAATGTAATGGGTCCTTCCTTGGTCCATGCTACACCCTTCCACCAAGTTTCATGGAAATCGGGTCTGTAGGTTTTACACAATCCTGCTTACAGACAAACAAGCAAACAAACCGCATGGAAAACATTAGGTTCATTCTAAACCATGACATCACTGCAACTCTATATTTCTATCATTATTCTCCTTCATAACGTGTAGAATTATGAACTATTTGTAACTGTATTTAATGGGTAAAATGAACTTCAAGCTGAGCTGCAATTTATCAACTGCTGCTAAAAAGAAGTGTTCTTAACAACACTTCAATTCTTCATTGTGATTGGTCAGAAGGTACTGGCAGTACAAGAGATCTTTTTTCCCCCTCCCCCCTTGCTCTCTGTGTGGACAGGTTAGCATTTCTTTTTTCCGCTTATTAAAGATACACTGGCTAAACACAGGTGACTGTGAGTCATGTAGGCAGTTGGGATTCTTCTCATATGACGTTACATGAGCAGCAGTTTTTAAAAGCATGCCAGCATCACACAGTTTGGATAAAGTGATAGTGAGAGAAACTTGGGAGTGACTGAACTGGGGTTAAAAAAAAAAGAAAAGGAACACTGATATTACTGTAACTGATAACAGACTCTGATCTGTCTGTCTTTGTGTAGGTGATAAAAGCAGCAGTTGCCCAGTGTTCTTCATTCTGGAAGAGTTTGATCTGTTTGCGCATCATAAGAACCAGACCCTCCTGTACAACCTGCTCGATGTTTCTCAGTCCGCTCAGGCTCCTGTAGCTGTAGTGGGCCTCACCTGCAGACTGGTGTGTACACACACACACACACACTTAATATACCTGTCATTCTCTGGGCAAAACAATTTCAGAATAATAGACGTGATGTGTTTTTCTTTTTTTGGTTACAGGACGTGCTCGAGCTCTTAGAAAAGCGTGTGAAGTCTCGGTTTTCCCACAGACAGATTCACCTGTTGAGTTCTCTGAGTTTCCGTCAGTATCAAGACGCATTCCGGTCTGAGCTCACACTGCAGGACGACTTCCCTGACAGCAAGTTCTCTCAGGAGTGGAACCTCGGCATCTCGGTACAACACACAGCACCACAAACGGAGCTTAATCCGACCTAGTGTCAGACTGGTAACACGTGAACTAACACTTACTTACTTAGGAATAAAACACTTGGGGGTGTGCTGCTGTCGGAATATAGCCAACGATGGGGTGGAGTGATGCAGCCAGATGTGAAGTGGAGTTACTCTTACCACCCCCAGAGTTGACCGTTTTCCATTAACAGCATGCTTTATTCCTTTTATACCACAGCAGTTTGCCAACTATTACAGTTTTTTATTTTGAAGAATGACAAGCCATCTTTTTAGTTACGTTGTGGAACGTCTGCAAAACAAGTTTCTTTATCACTTACGTTACAGCAGGACGTCTTTCCCTCACCAGCATCTCTTTTCTTTAAGTTAATAAGAAAATAAAATGCAGCTTGTCGTGTTACTATCTAATACCACAGACTACTCCGTTTGCACAATTTAAAAACATTTTCCCGTTTTCTATATTGTCGCACGCTTATCGATCTCGTCCTATTTTATCGATTTTCCGTATCGCTCACAACTCCTGCGTTTATCATTGACTGAAAGCGCTTCTCACTTTTCACATTTTCTCAATTGTAGCATGCTTTATCATTTCCCATCTTCCTCACCGCTTACAGTGATGAGTGGGGAGTTTTATAATTATCTAATTCTAATTATCACCGTGGGCGATATATAGTAGGACGATAATAGTTGAGCACAATGATTATCCGGATACTGTGCAGGCTTTTAAGACACACCCACCCACTCGTTATCATGTGAGCAGGGAGAAAAACAAAGCGGTGAATGAGGAGAATGATTAAATGTGATCAATATGAGAAACTACAAAAAGTGAAACAAAGCAAGGCAGTTTAATGATGAATGATAATGATAAGTCAAGTTATTCTGTTAGAATAAAAAAAAAAAAACTGGTGTACTGATCTTGTATATCAGGGAAGTTTGATTGTAAATGTGCATCTTTTTATTACTAGTGTACAGTTGTTTTAAATATGAACGAAATTAATTGTTTTTGGTTTCTCAGTGAAGGAGGTGTGGCCTGTCAGTTCTAGTAAAGGAGCCGATTTTATTCCTTAAATTAAAATTGAACTGCGCAATATCGACTCTCCTAACATTGGATCTCATTTGAAACAGCTCTAAATCCGTTAAGTGGACTTTTTATATAGCACATTGATCACTGTTGATGGCTTATGAATTGTGGATGTTCAACATTGAATGGTTTTTCTCTCTCTCTCTCTCTCTGTCTCTCAGAAACTGTGTGAGGACAAGTCAGTGGATGAGATTTTACAGAAACATTATAACTCCTGTAAAGATTTCCGCTCACTCCACGCACTGCTGGTGAGAACAGCTATCCAAAAACAACAACAAAAAAAATCTCAGCACCAATGTGTGTTGTGTCTGTTCCTTTCCTAAAGCAGTAGATCCTGACTCGGCGCGTGTGTTTTCTCAGTTGCTGGCAGTGAGCCGTGTTTCTGTCTCGCATCCGACTCTGAGAGCTGTAGACCTACTGGAGGCCAGTCGAATGAGCTCAGCTGACTCAAAAGGCAACATCCTGCATGGTGAGAGCATCAAGCACACAAACTAGTCTAAGCAAATGTTAAAATTAAATACACAAACCTCCCCGTGGTACAAGCAGCTGAATCGCAGCTCACATTCAAAATAAAGTGTGAAATGTGATCGTAAGTGCCTCTCGGACATTTTGAAAAGGTGTAGTTGCACAAATGGATTATTTAAAAAAGAAAAGGAGGACTGCACTGCTTTGGATACAAATAAAAATAAAATAAAATAAACCTTCAGCTGACTCTTTGCATTTTCTTCGCTCAGGTCTGTCCGTCCTGGAGTTGTGTTTGATTATCGCCATGAAGCATTTGAACGACATCTACGAAGGAGAGCCCTTTAACTTCCAAATGGTTCACAACGGTATCACTCAACATTTTAGTAAACAATAATGTGCACCTGCAATGACGTTTTGATACGTTTATTCACCGTTTCGTCACACCATGCTACACAGAGACGGATTCCTAACACCCTGTACGTGATCATCTATAAGTGAAGTCGTTTTAGTGTGACGCCTCACTGAGCCTGAACGTCTCATTTGGCACAAAGTCCTTGATTCCTCCTGCCGTCGTTTTCGTTTCTCGTATCATTAGAGAGAGAGAGAAGCGAGGAAAGAAAAACGAGGAGGAGCGATTTACAAAATAAAAAAAAATAAAAATAAGAAGCATCCAAATTGTGAATTGACCACATCGGATCGTTTGAAAACTGCATGGATATGTACGAAAAAGTGCCAGGAACAATATTTTGTCTCATCTTCTCTCTTCAGAGTTTAAGAAGTTTCTTCAGAGGAAGTCTCACTCTGTCCATAACTTTGAGAAGCCGGTGGTGTTTAAGGTGAGACTCTCAAATCTGAACTCACTCCATGTCCTGAAGTGTTTTATTCCTGTTTTACCACAGCAATTTTCCACACATCGTTTTTCATTTTAATTTATAAATTTTATCGTATTATACTCTGTGTGTGTGTATGTATATATATAAAAAAGAATGAGAAGTTCTGCTTTTATAAAATCAGTTTTCAGTTCCATTAAATGTTGTGGAACGTCCGGAAAACAAGTTACTTCGTATTATCGCTTACATAAAAGCAGCTATAAACAATCGTTCACTCATGTTCTCATGAAATTGGCAGAAAACCTATGTTTAGCTTTACCTCTGGCTCTTACAAAGCGCTGACACTGGAGACTCGTTAAATAAATGTTTCAACCAACTATTGTCAGACCAGCAGTGACAGAAAATTCATAAATATCTTCTGACCAATCAGGTTTGAACTGTGGTAGAAGGTAAAATCATGGCAATTTTGAGAGTTTATTACTTGTTGCATCTTCATACATTTTCTGTCTCAGATGTACAAACAACTGCAGTTTTGTGACGTTTAAGGCTCCACAGGGTGCATGAAGATAAACTGATACTGCCGTTTTCTTTTCAATGTCATGACAGCAATGTATATGAAAAATCTTCATGGAGTTTAACAAAAAACAAAACCCCATACAGCTCTGCTGCCATCTAGTGGACAACTCTAAACAAGATAATTAAGATTTTATGAAGCACAGAGAGTTGAAATTAAAATATATATAAAAGATAAAAATTACAGAAATAAAACGTATGCATGTATAACAAAAATAGTAAAGTTTGCTGGTAGTGGTGGACACTATTACGTACAGTACAGTATTGTATACGGATATATTTACTGACTGTTGCCCTTCGTTCACCATGCACAGAATCAAAACAGAATTTTCCTTAACGGCGACATGAAAATTGAAGGAAGTCGTCGTCCCGATTTTTAAAATGCACTCGGAGGAATCAAGGAGAGAGGATCCAGGAGGCCTTGTGAGGATATATACACCAGTGCTTTTTTTTAATTTTAGTGATATAAGCATATAGTATAAAAGCTTCAATATTTCTAAAAATATATTGAAATAAATTATACAATAAGAAGCACAAATACATAATTCACTGTATTTGTATTTAAAATACGTCTTAATTAAGAACAAACCGCCTGAAGAGACAGGTGATGATCTTATTTAGGCTCAAACTGAGATTAACTGACATTGTAATTCATTTTACGTGCAGATTTGTTGCAACTAAATACTCATATGATAAATAAGTCAGTCATTGGTTCCTGGGACAGATGGTGCTAAGAAGCAAGGAAAGAAAAGGATAAGGTGATGAGCGTTCTCGCTACAGTGATAGTAATGCACGGATATTCCTTGTTGTTCTGTATTAGAGGTTAGAATTGGAGACCTAAAGTCTAACCTCCAACCTGGAACAGATTAGTGTGTTTATCCTGGTATCTAGTGCTTCTGGTGTTAATTTGTTGGTTAGTGCTGTATTTTCTTATTCCTCTGAAGTTAGCACTTGTGTCCATCTTGTAAATTACAAGCGCAATGACGATGACTGCGGTATTAACATCAAAGCCGATCTTTTTGAGCAGAAGGTACAGATGAGGAGGTTTGAAAGCCGGACAGAGTAAAGCACTAAAGCGCCGCTGCATCACTCTCTCTAGGTACAGATGACGGGAGGGCTAAATCCCACTGTCGGCAGATAGTCGAACGGCATTATGGGTAATGTAGGACCCTGTTAATTAAGGTGAATGAAGTTGACCACGTCAAGAAAAGAAGTTTAAACTAAAAACAAAAACATTTTGGATGCTGCTGAAGATCATGTTAATTATACAGATTAATATTCCGGGTGTGTTAATCATCCTGTACTCTTAATCAGTGTCAGTTTGGACACAATCCTAGAAACGCTGCTCCACTTACTGTAGACAAGAAGCGCATACACGCCCATGAATTATAGGCTGAGAACAGGCACACTGCTTTAGCTCTGGGTTTGGATGAGAGAACGTGCGCTGAAACACCTCCACACTCGAGCGCACGTGAATCAGCTGATCAGTTAATTATCAGGTTGAATCAGGTGTGTTGGAGCAGAGAAAACACACACAGCTGTGCAGTTCAGCAGCTCTTTATGTGGCGAGTATGAGAACCCTGATTTAGCTGATGTGATAATTATAGCATCATTACAGATAATACAGTCTAATTGTGTGTGTGTGTGGTATGTACTGTAGGCGTTCGAGCACTTGCTGCAGCTGGAGTTGATCCGGCCGGTGGATGGAGGAGTGTGTAAAGCGCAGAGGGAGTACCAGCTCATGCGTCTCATGCTGGATCACACACAAGTGATGGAGGCTTTGCAGAGATACCCACAATGCCCCACCGATGTCAAACAGTGGGCCGTCTCCGCCTTCGGGTGACGCTTTTCACCTTCGTGTCCTGTGTAAACATCATGCACTTAGACATTTTTTGTACATGTAGATATCACTCATATCTCAGACTTCGAGACTTCAGGTACCTGCTGTTACAGTGAGCTCAGAGGCATTTAAAAAAAGCCTTAGTGTGTGAACACCTCAGCAGAGTTGCTGCTGTTTGTCACTTTGCGTGTGAAAACTGGCGGGGGGGCAGTGAAGTGCGTCAGCTGCTAATAAAAATCAGATCCGCAATCAGAAAAAGGAAAGTGCTTGAAAAAATGTAAATGTGATAAAGACAATAAAGGAAGCACAGCTGAAGGATAAAGTTTCCTGCTTGCTTTGTGTTTTACGTCTGAAACTGAATTGCTGGATTATTAGATACACCTTGTGTGTATAGGTATAAAATTACTGACTGTATTCCGTCATCTGTCCTGTCCATGAATGGAAAGGGACCGTAGTATCGTGGTGCTGGTTCAAGTCTGTCAGGTTTAGCGTCGTCTTTATTATTAGACCTAATTTGGGCCTCCTTGGACATACACAGAGACTACAGCGCATCTTTTTCCAGGCACAATGTGTGTAAACTGACTTCTGATCCGTTCTGCCATCCGAATAATATAATATCTGCTCACTGATGGACACAGATATTGCTACAGTCAGAAACTGAAAACCTACGACGTCACCAATATGATATTTATTTTACAGCTGTCAGAGTGTCTTGCATCCTGATGTGCTCATCAGTCCAGGGTTAATAAGCTTCCTCATACCAGGTGTTTTGAAAACCTTCTATTTAAACTGGGTGAAAAACAGACAAAGCGCAGCTTCGTTTCAGAGCTGCAGTGTCCATGATGTTCAGGTTAAAACGTTATCCCAGAGCGCTATTGAATTCTCGATTCTGACTGGTCATTTTCTATAACGGCACGCAAAAAAAGCGTCTACACGTTTCCTCTGGGGACGTTTCTCCATACTCGGAAGGAGTCTCCAGTTGAATCAGAATGAAGAGGTTTACAGTTTTTCGGTAACACGACACTTTACATTTTAGTCTTATTAACTTTGAGAGGATGACGCTTTGTAGCTGATGTATAATGCAAATGATAACAGGGACTAACTTATTTCTGAGACGTTCCACTACGTTGAATGTAACTTGACAGATCAAAAAAGAAGTATGATTAGTTAATAAACAAAAAATAGTATGTATTGGCAAATTGGTGTGATATAAGACGAATGAAACTTCATTGCTGATGTGCTGCAAAAGGAAAATCGTCTTCAGGGTGGGAACAGTAACTCAGTTTCGTACTGGACTGCATCATTAATTATTTTGCTCTAACAGAGTGGCTCCTCACTCTTTACCGAGTGTTTCAGCCTCTCCGTAATGGAGTCCCTCATCTAAACTGTGTAGTGCTAAAGTTAAAACATAACCAATTCAAATGTGAAGGCAAATCAGATATACCAAGATTATCACATGGATAGAATCCATGCAGATCGTTGACAAAAGAGGTGGAAGTGCACTCAGACATTTCTCAGTACATCTGCTGTGGAGGTTTCAAGCAAGTGAAAAGAGAACTCTCTCTCTTAACAGTTCTACATCTTGAAAATTCACAAAATGTACATTTCAAAATGGGTTATTTTTATCAGCTTTATCACTTTAATGATCGTGAAAATATGAGAAACCTGTGATACCTCTTTTCTATACACCAGCAGTGCGAGTTCTTTTCCTCTGCTTCGGTCTGCTCCTCGTCTCCCTTGTGCCTCATTAAGTGGACGATTAGTGTTCGGTGAGTAGTGTAATGTGTACGGCTAAAAAGAGGCTAGCGGGTTTTAATGTGCCGGTTTGGATTACCTTAAACGCTCCGGACTGAGCTAATGGTCGGCCCTGAATAGGGACAATGTCATTTGTTTGTTCCTGCTTCTTCTTCTGGTGTCCTCATCCACAGGCGTGGGAGGGAGAGACAGAATTGACCAGAGGGATAAAATAGCCACTCTGCACAGGGAGAAGAGTCTCATGTTACACACAAAGCTTGAAATCTTTAAATCCATCAAACTGCTCTCTCTCTCTCTCTCTCTCTCTCTCTCTCACACACACACACACACACACACTCTCTCTCACACATACGCATAAACAAACTCCAAACAAAGGTGCCATCACTTAATGCGTCACACAGCTATTAAAGACCTGAACCATTTTTTTTTAATCCTACTAAACTAAGAAATAAAACACCCTGAGACACAATGTTAAAGGAAAACCATCAACAACAGGGTGGCATGATGAAGCATTGTTACCACCCTGAAATTATTAACAGCATGTCCTGAGGTGTTTTATTCCTCTTATACTAGACTTACTTTCATACAAGACTTTTAAAAAAAAATCAATTTATAGTTACATTTAGTGGTGCAAAACAAGTTATGACTTACATTATAGCAGCTATAAACAGCCATTCCATCACTAGCCTCTTGAAGTTAGGAAGGAAAAACAGCGTACCACATAACAGAGGAAGCACAAACTCCTCAAACACTGAGCGAGCTCTTCTTAACCTCTTGCGCTTCACCAGAAGCATACTCACCGGCCACTTTATTAGGTACACCCGTACACCTGCTGTTTTATGCAGTTATCTAATCA
>JAOTRR010000013.1:6026174-6037308 GCA_028570945.1 Gogo arcuatus | reverse complement strand
GCTCAACTAAGTAAAGAGAAACGACATCCATCATTACTTTAAGACATGAAGGTCAATCTGGAAAACTGCAAGAATCAAACGCTATGATGAAACTGGCTCTCATGAGGACCGTCCCAGGAAAGGACACCAGGACTTACCTCTGCTGCAGAGGACTAAGTATATTAGAGTTACCAGCCTCAGAAATCACCAATTTACAGCAACTCAGATTACAGCCTACATGAATACTTCACAGTTCAAGCAGCAGACACATCTCAACATTAACAGTTTGGAGGAGACTGCGTGAGTCAGGCCTTCATGGTCTAATTGCTGCAAAGAAACGATGATTGAGGGAGACCAATAAGAAGAAGAGAATTGCTTGGGCCAAGAAACCAAGGAATGGACATTAGACCAGTGGAAATCTGTAATTTGGTCTGATGAGTCCAAATTTGAGGTTTTTGGTTCCAACTGCTGTGTCTTTGTGAGACACAGAAAAGGGAACGGATGGTATCTGCATGTGTGGTTCCCACCGTGAAGCATGAAGGAGGAGGTGTGATGGTGTAGAGGTGCTTTGCTAGTGACACTGTTGGCGATTTATTCAAAATCGAAGGCACACTAACCGGCTTCACTACCACAGCATTCTGCAGCGACATGTCATCCCAACTATTTTACACTTAGTGGGACCATCATTTGTTTTTCAACAGGACAGTGACCCAACACGCACCTCCAGGCTACGTAAGGGCTATTTAACCAAGAAGGAGCGTGAAGGAGTGCTGCATCAGATGACCTGGCCTCCACAATCACCTGAACTAGTTTGGGATGAATTGGACAGCAGAGTGAAAGAAAAGCAACCAACAAGTGCTCAACATATATGGTTACTCCTTCAAGACTGTTGGAAAACCATTCCAGGTGACTACCACGAAGTTGGTTGAGAGAAAGCCAAGATTGTGCAAAGCATCATCAAAGCAAAAGGTGGCTAAAGGAAAGATCTAAAAAGAATCTAAAATACAAAACATTTTGCTTTGTTTACACTTTTTTTTTTGCTTACTACATAATTCCTTGTGTGCTATTTCATAGTTTTGATGCCATCAGCATCATTCTACAATGTAGAAAATAAAAAAACACTGAATTAGAATACATGTCCAAACTTTTGACTGGTACTGTATACAAATTAGAGCATTTTGCATCCATTTTACATTCATTTATTTCACTCTCAGTTTTCAGCTTTACATTCAAGACCTGGTGTCTTGCGGACATGCCGACTTCTAAGGTCTTCATATAAATCTTCATAAAACTGATGATAAATCAACCAATGTAACCTTATATGGACAAAAATTAAGCTTTGACCTTCAGCTATAAAGTGTTTCAGTGATACGATACTCAATTTCTCAAAAGAATCAGTGATCAAGGTATTAAAAACTGATAATTAACAAATACAGCATATTTTGCAATTAATAATAATCAACAATGAGGTTGTGATGAGGTTTTTAAAAAATTTTCCGATAAGACTTTCCCATGGCGAAAACGTCCTGTTACAAAATGACGACACTGGAGACGCCGTCCATGACCGTTAACTAAATGTCTCCTTACAAAAAAACGCCATCATATCAGTGATGAATTTTTCAGGGTTAAATAATACATTCTTAGTCTGTTTACGTTGAGTATCCTCCATACAAGTCTCTGTGTAAGCTGTTACTATAGAAACCACAAAACATTAGAACAAGTGCATTATATAAACCGGAGACTTAACTTTTAGCTAGAACTACAACTCTGTGGTATACAAGTACTTAACAGTACCTCACCAATATGAATCTCAAACAAGACTAAGTGGCACAACTGCACAAGGAGTCATCCAGTGCAGAGTTTTTTTTTATTTTTTTTTATTTATCTTTAAACCATGGTGAAGTGTGCATCTTATAGATCATTGTAGCATTATTGAGTATCTGTATGCTTTCCTTCACCCTGTCTGTTAGGCTTAACAGCAGTGTTCTCACAGTGCGCTGTGCGAGAGAAAGCGAAAGAAGAGTGTACAGTCCAGAGGGAGAACATGGAGCGAGTTTTGCTCTGACATTGACCAGGGTCGTGTGGTCTGTAAACACACACAGCTAGATGCTTACGTTTTGACTTTTCTCTTTGCCTCTCAATAATTAAAGAGGTACCGAAAGCCGTGGAGGTGAAAGTGGTTCGATGTTCCTCCCACAGGAAAGTACGTGTCTCCATAAACAAAAGAAAAATCATTGAGTAAAGCAAAAAAGAATCAAAGCTTGGATAAGACAGCAATCATATCAGAAACATACATTTTTTTATAACACTGTAGTCAAAGAGAAGCACCAGAGCAGCAGTGGATAAATCAGTAAACATGTCCAGGCTGCTTGTTTTTTATTCATAGCTGCCCGCGGACAAGTAGGTTCAATAAAAGAAAAAGAGAAAAACAGGAGTCCTGAGTGGCACAACAGAACAGCATGCACCAGTTAAGATGGCTGGGAGACCAAGGGAGCAAAATTGACTGCGTTTTCTGTGTGGGAGGGGCGTACTCTCACTCCCCGGTCAAACACTAGCCAATGGTGAGTGTGGCAGTGGGGGCGTGGCCAAGTGTCAGCTGCAGCCGTAATAGAGGTGAGCTGAACTAGAGAGGATTGAGGTGGAGCGAAAGCCGCAAACGTACGACCACTTCCGCATTCGACTTTTGGAAGGGGGAGGGGGGAATGATCCCCCTTTATGCAGACCAGAACAAACCAGTGGTTAGTGGGTATTTGGAGGAATTTACAGCATATTGCCAGGTACCTGTGAGACCACTATGGTATATCTGCAGCAAACTGTTTCAGGACATACAACTGTATGGCAGATTTAGCTGCCTGGTTGCTACCAGAGAGTTACGCTAATGGCTAATGCTAGACAACAGCCTAATATCTAGCCTAACAGCAAGATAAGAAACACAAAGATTCGTTCATGACGTAAGGCGACACGCCCACTTATGAGACCGGAACTGTTTCACCTTTGCTCCCATAGAGATGAATTATGTTGCTATATCTTGGTATATTCTAAGAGCTTTGGTTGAACCGGCAAGCACCACGTGATGATTCTCACTGGTGTCTGATCATGAATAATTTACTAATATGCGTGCTTTGTTTGTCCTTTCAGAGAGACAGGCTGGATGACGGTGCTGACAAAACACGGTTGTCTTGAACATGAATCTAGCAGGTTGTGAGTGGCTGAGAAGCTCAAAGCTCCATCGAATGTCTGTCGCTAGTCTCCCAAGGTCTCCCCCCCCCCCACACACACACCCATTGACGGGGTTCTACAGTAAGCGTCTGTGAGCTCATGTATGCGGAAGGCGGTAGATAGCGCTTTCCTCAGAGTGTGTTACGCTGACAGTTTGAAAGGATGCGGTTGGTGGTTTGGAGGAAGCCTGTGCTAGCCTTCACCCCTGCCGTTGGTAGCCGTCATATGATCGGGGAGAGCTACGTTGTACGTCATGTGCTACGTTGATCAAATACACATTCGTTTCCCTTAGTCTGTATTAATGCATTTAACTGACTAACTACTTTTTAGTCTAGTCAGTGAGGTTTTTGAGCACCCAAACATGAGACTGTGCAGCACACTGGAGCTTTCACCTGCAACTATTAATTTATCATCAACTGTCCACACGTGAGAGGTAGAAAATAACCTTTTAACACAGCACACACAGAAATGTATTACGTGTTCCTCAGTATGCAATTTTATTCATCTTATCGCACAATTACTAAGATTTCTGTGTTAAACTGTGTGAAGGGGAAGGCAGCATCGATAGCAGAACACATCCATCCATGCACATCCAACGGACATTACATACACACACACAAAAATGCTCTCGTACCTAAATTAGGGTTACACACAAAACGATCTGGCATACACCATCCACACATGCAAACTGAGATCAGACTTCTAAAGAAGTGGAAAATAAACGTGAATGGGGCGGAACAGGGATAAATGAGTGGCAACTTTAATGATTCAACATAAAAAACGACAATGAATTTATGAGTTAATTAAACTCATCTTACCTCTATCATTATATGAAAGGCGTGCTAGCAAAAGAGAAGAAAAAGGCAAAAGAAGGGAATTACTGCTTCCAATGAAGTTTCTAAAGATGAAAATTGTATGAAAGAGTGAAAGAGGAGAACGTTCCCATCCTTTTAGACAAACATATGAACAATGATCAATGTACAAAAACAGAAAAGAGGGAAATGAAGGAAAATGGTGGACAGAGTTAGAGAAAGTGTGTTAACCACTGCATCTGGGAATGTGTGGGTGACAAACCACATGCACACACAAGCGTAGTGTGTGTGTGCGCGCGCGCGCACACACAAGGCTGGCAGTGTCACATGCACCAAAACCAGAATAAACACACAATTCTTGTTCTGAGAAGAAACCTAAAGTTAGCCTTCGTTTCAGAAGTATGATGATTAAAAAGCTGCACCAGAGCAGCGATAAGTTTTCCATCAGGTTTGGAAGAAATGTGGGAAAATAGGGAAGATTAAACAAGTCAAATATTACAATCACAAAAGACTTAAGAATGAAAGCTTTGGGTGAAGACTCATCTCAATTAAGCAGGTCTGACCCCTAAACTGGCAGAAAAGTGGGAGGGTCTACATTAGGGCGGAGCTTGATCCAGTGCTGACCCTGATCCAGTGCTGACCCAGAAAAGTATTTTAGCACACTGACACGAACACTTTCAAAATACTGTAGTACAGCTGATCAGCGTATGAAAAAAACAAAACAAAAACAACTGTCTGTAGTTCAGCGAGATTTCTACACATGACCCAGTGCAGTTTCTGTAGCAGATCCTCTGTTGCATTTTATCCAATCAAACACATTTATGTCATTTATTCAGCTCAAGGCAGCTCACGGGACCAGGAGTGTTAGAGACATTAGCTCAGAAAGGGGAGAGTTTTCATAAACTTTCATAGATTTTTCATTTTATTTAAATGCTCTGATTTGCTGACTGATATTCTGATATTTGGACAGAGATGGACATGCTTATTCACCATAGGAATATTACTGTATATGCACCGGTTACTGTTCTAAACACGAAGACATATTCAAAAGAGTCTGTTTTATTTCACTCTTTTCCCCTTTGTAATGGTTCGGTAAACATTCTTGTAATTAATTGTAAAATCACGTTTGTGGGTGCTTGCTATTTTCATTTTATTGCACTTTAACAGCAAAAATATCCTTAATTAAAATCAGAAGATAGCTCAGATTTGTGTGTGCCATCTATCATTAGGGAGACATACAAACTGCACCACACTAAAAGAAAGAGAGACACAGAGAGGTGCACAGAGATAGATAGAAAGAGATGGGGAGCGGGAGAGATCGATAGATGGAAAGAATGAAGCAGAAAGAAAAACTGATAGAAAGACAGAGTGAGATTGAGAAAGAGACCCAAAATCCACATAGAAAGAATTTCACACCTTGAAATTTATACTAGGAATCCACCTGCTGAACAGGTGTGTAAAGATTTATGACAATACTTATGACACAATTGCGCCGATCTGAAATACATCACTACAGGTGTCTTAGTATCACTAAGTTCAACACCACATGAGCGTCTGTGTTAATCATCTTCCCGTTAACATGCAGCCTGTTCAGATTTTTCTTTTCATTCACTCACACAGGAGTGATGTAATGAAGGACGTGTGTGTGTGTGCGTGTACACAGAAGCATACCTGTGTGGGGACGAGCACGGGCGGGTACGCCAGTTTGTGGTGGTGGTACATCCAGAAGGAGAAGAGCAGGATGGCAGCAATACCCATGATTGGCACCAGAGAGTAGAGCAGCGTGTTGAACAGCTCCGGCTTTGGTGTCAGAGGGTTCAACGTGGCTGCAGCACACAAAGAGAGATCACACAAACAGATCATTGGTAACACCGTGAGTACCGTGGGTTCTTCCTCATGGCCCATCAGGACTTCTGAAAGCCTTGTTCATTAACTCTTCATTCACACTAGCTAGCTAGAGAGAGACATTTGAATTGAGTTTTTTTTTTTTCAACGTTACGCAAATTAGGTAAAGTGACAAATCTGACTCGATTGGCTCGAATTATCCCTTGGACCAATCCTATGGCGTGTGTAACCTGAAGTTTCTTCATTTCCCCACTCACAACCGGCAATTAGTTCCAATTCACTGTTTGATGCACAAAAATGGAAGAAAAACGCATACGCGTGGTTTTATCTTACCCTGCTATACACAACCTCTCATGGAAGCAAAAATTCCCACACCAAATCCGCTTTCCATGTGCAAGCAAGTGGACACTCCTTATTTATTTTCAATGTTTACTCATGATATACAATAACATGACAGGAGTCATAAGTGGGGACGTACTGTATATGCTTAATAAAAACCCACAAGGAATTTTTAAATTTATGCAAATAAGAAGCAAAGCAATGTTGAGGGATGAGTGATAACCCAGGGTGATCTGTGGTAAAATGGACAGCTAGGTAGTTTCTGCTGCCATGGCAACAAGACAAATATCTTGTGCAACGTGAAAATCAAGAAATTCCAAACGCCGTATCCGCTTGTTAAGTCTGATGTCAGTAGCCATCCGGGGCCAAACGTCCCTTTAGTATTGCCAGTGTAGAGACTTTGTCGCTAGATTTGACGATATTTAGACCTCTTCAGTGACTTTCAAAAAAGCCTAGCAACAAATCTAGTGACTTTCAGCACACGTTAGTAACTGTCTTGAATTCGATACGGCTATCGTACCAGCTCACATCACAGCCGCTGTCATACGGATTTAGAAAGCAGGTTTGCTCGACTCACAATGTAACACCTGACTTGCACTTGTGGCCAATCACTGATAACCCTGGTCCCGCCCCACGACCAATCACTGTTTGTCGCACCCTCTCGCCTCTTTGTTCTTTCTTTTTGGAGATATTACATTTTATAAGTACTAAAAGCGAGTAAACGTTTTCCTTCATGGCAATTGCATAGTATTTTTTTGGACTCAGATCTATTCAACAATAAGGGACAGCACTGCAGCATGTTGAGAAGACTGGGCTTGGCCCCAGAAACACGGTCGTTACATCACGGCTTAACAAGCGGATAGCGGCGCTGCATTATGTAAATTTGAGTTGAACGTTTGCATCAACATCTAGGTTACTTCTACGTCAGATTTGTCATTAATATCCTGATGCATGTCGTTGGAAAACGGTGAATGAGAAAACACGCTCTCTTATTTTAAGGAGCCAAATGTGAATCTTAATTGTTCTTACTTATGTTTGAAATCTTTTCCCCACTGTGATTTGCGTTAAAATGGACGTTTTGTATAGTTTCTGTTGTTAGTGATGCAGTTTGTGCTGCCAGAAGTACCTTAAGAGAAACCAATGTGCCAAAAAAAGGTGAAAAACTGCTGTTGCTGTGAATTCAGTGTGAGCATTAAGACAGATCCTGTGCTCTGACAGCACTCACTCATTCTGTGCAGAGATGAATAGAAGGTGACAGAGAGATCAGCTCAGCAAATCAACACTTTTCACTTTCCAAAACAAAAAACAACAAAAACATCTCCCACATGCCAGATGTGGCACAGAGCAACCGCTTCACAGTGCGGCGTGTTCAGTTAGCTCACGCTGCACCTGCTGTGGACCATATCTCTGCCTGTTAAATAAGAAGACTTAAACACTCTCTTTAATATAATTGCCCTCCTGGGGTTGAGCCCTGAGAATACAAGTGCTGATCTAGGAGCTGTTCTATCCATTCAGCTCCTAATGAACTGAATTACGTTACTAATGGAGGCAGATCCTGAATCAGCACTTCCTCTGAAGTTTGCACGTGATCTCTTGAGGATATATAACGGTGCGTGCTGTTATAGGACAATAATCAAATCAACAACAGGGTGGTGCGATGTAGCTCAAGGTAAAGCAGAGTTACCGTTATACCAATAACATCATGCCATGAAGTGTTTCTTTCGTCTTATACCACAGCTATTTACCAAAGATTGGGTATTTTTCTTTAGATACTATTAAAAAACATCACTTCATATTTTTAATCCGTTTAGAGTTACGTTTAATGTCCCGGAAAGTCCAGGAAATAAGTTTCCTCACCAACCTCTACGTGGGGAAGACCTACATATGGGTCTTGGTGATGGTCAGATGTCCACATACTGTATTACAACAAGAGCATTAATCTAAACTTATGATTTGAATTACAGGTGGCACTACCATCAGAGCTGCTGTTAGAGAAAATTAATCAACACCTTCTGACCAATCAGAATCATGAAACGAAAGAAGCAAGACAGCTTGAATGAAAGCAACAACCTTCCATCTGACGTTCTACTTCAGATCCTCACTCAGCCTGTACACTTGTCTTAAACCTTGTAGCTGAAAGCTTTTTTGGAAACTATTTAGGATTGTTGATCTGCTCGAACACTTATAAGAGCCACTTCCTGCTGTTCGCCAGTGTAGAGAAGACGGGCGCATTCAGTGGGACGCAGGAGTTTCCTTGGCTGTACATCAACATGACGAAAACCAACAAGACGTTTAATTCAAGTTAGGTTTTTACATTTGTTCCTCCAATATTCCAGTTACCTCTAAGGACTTTGTCTCTCCCTTTCTGCCATTTCTGAAATGCTTCTTTTCACTGTTGTTGTTCCCCTCAACACACTTCTCCAGCTTGGTGAAAGGTCGAAATGTTGTTGTTGTAAGTTTTGTGAGCCCTTTACCTGACCCCCAATAACAAATCTTTGTTACATAGAAAATTCTGTCACCACGACAACAACATCTCTCCAAAGTTGTTTTCATGGCCGTCAATAATTCAAAACATCAAAACATGAATATTGAAAATGGGTTTTGCGGATTATTTTGAGAATTTCTATAAAAATCACAGATGGCTTGTGTGAGAAATAAATACTTTAATGGAAATTGCTGCACTGCCAATGCTAACAAAACTTCCTCTGAACCGAATATGACTGGTCATTCAGAATGAAAAGCAGACCGCAATCAATCGAAGTGTGTACTGGTCATCTCGAGTGTAGTCGCTGTCTGAGACAGTATCTTTGTGCTGTGTGCAGACGGAGGATTTCGAGAAATACATACTCAAACTGAGGAAATGTTAAACAAAAGGATGTGAGCTGCTCTGGTTGTTATGATTACGCTGTGCATTAGGGAGAGGCTTACACACTCACTTTAATGTAATTGCCCTGCTGGGGTTGAGCCCTCTGAGTACAGCAATTGATTATATAATGTCTCCGCTCTCAAATCGCTAGAAACGCAAGCCGCTGCTACATTTACACGCTGCCGCTTAGGGCAGTTTACATTTTACAATCTCCGATAAAATCTGCTCGGTTTATGTTGTTCTGGATAGTTATCGTATTGTGCTGAGCTTACTGTTTCACACATTGCATGTTTCACATTCATATCTTTGTAATGTTTGTTGGCGAGCAGATTTGTGTCCGAGATTAGTTTTTTTTTTAATTCAAAGTTCCAAGTAGGTTTAAAAACCGTACTACTTATTGCATTTCGCAAAACAGAAGTTGTCATTTTGTGTCTTTTTAATGTAATGAGTTTCATGGTGGTGTGACGTACTTCGATGCACACTGTATGTTCCGAATCCCATCGTCTGCTTCACTACACACATCGTCCAAGGAGCAATCTGGAAGTTTTCCACGACGGTGGAAAAGTTAAACAAAATCCTAGCAGACAGAGAAAAACTAATCCATAAAAAAAATACTAACGTGTGATGGTGGACAGCACGGCTAGTTCTTTTTTTCCCCCTCCTGGATTTCTCGTGCCAAGAAAAGCTACTTGTCTGAAATTGCACTGTTTCTTTTCTTTAGGCAAAAAAAAGTGACAATCGAACTAGGCAAATGTGTAGCTAAAAATGTAGCTAGCTATTTACTGCTTACCTTAATCTGGAAAATATACCATTAAGAGCCTGTTCAAATCTGCTGTCATTCAAGTGTTTTAGTACCTAAAAAACTTTCAGAAGGGCAACCAGAACGCTAAGTTACAACTGTCTTCTTCTTCTTCCACTCATTACCAAATATAATGACGTTATAAAGTTGTTGGGAGAAAGGTCCACTGAACTGCACAGTTCTGCCCCTGCTGCTAAGTGAGGGAATGCAGAAGGATTGTCTATCAGTACAGCGCTGCTAGAACGGTTTTGATGGTCGATGGCGGAAAACGAATACCCTCGTTTGCGTCTAGACGAAACACCTTACTGTGTATCCGTCAAAATGGCGGACTGCCTTCAAAATGTCCGTCAATGCGATTAAAATTCTGTAAATGACAGGAAATTCTTGGTTAACGCAACCTTTGGATGGATGTCTTTCAGTGCCTGTGATGGTTTGCAAAAAAAAGAGAGAACATAAGTGTTTCAACAAATTTGTAAAAATCCACCAGTAATTACAAGGGCCTCCATTCGGTTACCGACCAACGAGACCAAAGTCCCGCCTACTGCTTTTCTGTTCATTTCTGTTATAGTTGTTGGGACCTTTGTGTGTGTGTGTTACTCACTCGGTATAACTTGGGTATCGGGGCTGTAGTAAATCTTCTCGTTGCACATGTTGCCCTCACAGCAGCAGAAAAACACTTCTGGGCTGTCCTTCCTCTCCACACACTCACTACTGCAGAGAGACAAACACACACACACACACACACACACACACACACACACACACTGTTTCCCTCTCAAGCAGTTTGGGATCTTTCAGCACATGATCCTCCACATGAATCCCTCTTTCTCTCTCAGGCCACAAATTGCTTCGCAAACACTTCGGAGTAAACAGTCGGTGACAGGTGCGCGGCTGTCTGAGGTGAAACGCTATGCACAATAAGAAAATCAAACAACCAAACACTGACACTGGTTCCACTTGCTGTATAAGACACATGCAGTAGTGCACATTTCCTAATGGGATCAACCTGACGCTGTGGGGTTTACAGGAGGATCCAGGGCTGTCAAATACTTTTACGTTACAAATTCAATTAAGCACTTGAATGAATATGAGAATTAATGAGCTAATAACTTTATCCTGCTGAAGACAGAAATGACATTAGCAGCAGAACTAAACTGCGTTCATATCACAAAAACCTATTACACATTTATTCTTATTTATCCTCAGTAAAATATATACACACAGTACCAGTCAAAAGTTTGGACACACCTACTAATTCAATGGTTTTTCTTTATT
>JAOTRR010000013.1:5972010-5985882 GCA_028570945.1 Gogo arcuatus | reverse complement strand
TCCATCATTACTTTAAGACATGAAGTGAGTTTTAATTAATAAAAATAAAGAAAAACCATTGAATTAGTAGGTGTGTCCAAACTTTTGACTGGTACTGTATATATGCCCCAAATTGGTCAATTACTGTCATGTGTGTGGTGTATATACATTCTGGGAAGTATTGCGCTGGATGCAAATTTAGTACATGCCCCTAAGTACAGAATGGGCCATCAGTACCTTTTTTAGACCATCTTCCCCATTAATGATAAACTCCATTAATGAAGTCCCCTATTTTGGATTTCATGAGTACTTGTCACAGTTGGTTATATATTTATTTATTTTTAGATATACTCATGAAATCAATGTGTTTCAAACATATAACATATATAAAATATAACTCATATGTTATATTTATCCAACTCATTTTCAAATGTCACGCCACAAATACAAATGATTTTGCATGTATTCTTGGAATATGTTGTAACTGTTTAGTGTGTACTAAGGATGTACCCGAATACAAATACATTATTCATAATGCACAGATAATGTGTTCTAAATGGATACGAATTCAGAGACAAATAGAAAGCTTGCCATTAAGAGTCACAGGGCTCTGGTTCTGGTTGAGATCTGGTTGAGATTAGAGGTGAGCATCTGAACAGGGATCCTGTGGCACAAGAACAAGGAAGTTTTATGAGCAGAAGGTTAGATATGAAGCTTGCTGTACATACAAAGACCATATTTATTGACATGAATGTGCAGTGCTTTATAATGCATTGCAGTATTCATTTTAGTAAACACCTGGTCAGGGTCCGGGGGCTTTAAATTAGGCTATTGGTTTGTTTATATTTTAGGAAATATAAAAAAATATAAAATGGACAGGTACAAACAAAAATAATACAGTAACTGCAAAAAACCCACCATTCCTGCATATACCTTTGGTTAAGATCAATGACTGTAAAATAAAAAGAAAACATGGAAAGCGCAACATCTCTAAAAAGTGAAACGATGACAGGTCTAGCACCCCTGCTGGCTGGCTGCAGTATAATGTGTAGCCCTGTCCATCCCCATGTGTTTCAATGACAAAATAGTCTTTTTTCCATGTCATTTTTCTTGTCTAAACTGTCTTTCCATCTACAGTGTCTAATTCGAACAGTTAGTTTTCCCTATGCTGATATCTGCACATTTTTAAATTGCCCACAGAAAATAGTTTTTAAAACGTTATTCTACTATATTGGAAGAAGGCGTGGCTACACTTGGGAATGAAGTGATTGACAGCCTTGGCGACGTGTTGGATCTTGGTATTGGGAGAAGGGGGCGGGGCCTACCAAATGAGTAGGTGTACCTTACTTTGACTCTTTCCTCTACTGCGCAGACTCTGGCTCCAGAAAGCAGCAGAAAGTTCCTACTGCACAAACTGTCTCCAAATTTGACAACATACTGTATGTTGGAGGAATTTTGGCTTCGTTTCTATAGAACGGAAGGGTATGGAGCCACGCCGTCCGTGTTTTTTACAGTCATTGGTTAAGACCAATATTATACTTGAGTGATGTAGCTGAGGCTGAGGAACTGTCAGTGTTTTCTGAGGGCATAGTGAAAGGGCTCCTATATGAAAACAAATAAACAAACAAACAAACATTTGGGTTTAGGCCACACCCATTTGAAGCTTAAATCCAAATACATGCATGTCCTGTATGTTTGTGTATTATATACTCGAAATATTTGAATAGGATTTTACCTTACAGTCGAGGCTCAAGTGAGCAAACCATACTGGTTATGTGTATGTGTGTGAATGTTTCTAAATAAGCCTCATTACGTGTTCATTTAGTAAATACACAGAAAGCATCATAGATTATCAGCACCTGATTTCATCTGAGTTCGACGTGTAAACACTTGCACATCTAATCCTCTTTCAGTGCAAAAGTCCTGAGCAGCAGATGACAGCTTGTATCAGACTCTATATGTTTGCTGAACTACTTTTTCCTCGATGACACTCGTAGTGAACTACCTGTCTGATTAGGATTCTACACACACACACACACACACACACACACACACGCAGAGAGAGAGAGAGAGAGGGAATAAGAGAGATGGGTATGAAGAAGAGGTCTTTCAGACTGTGTGAGTGGACTGAGAAGTTTTGCCACCCTGCTCCCTCGAAACCTCAGCTCAGGGTGTGAGACGTGAAGCGGAATAAATAGTCTCTCAGCACACGCTGTAGACGGATCTGGACCTTTAGGACTGGCTGCATCGACACGTCTTAACTGTAGGCTGATTTTTAGGTAAACAAACTTATCCCAGTGCTTATAAGATCGGTCTTACATCTTACTGACCTAAGTGCCAATGATTACATTTCTTTATTTATTAAAGAACAACACGGCTCACTTTTTATACATTTATAGTTACATTTAATATTGTGGAATGTCCACACACACAAAAAAAACACTTTTTCCTCTTATTACTTTTGTTAAAGCAGTTATAAAGAGTCTGTCTCCCACCAACCTTTCTTTCTCTCTCTCGAAACTAATGAGTAGAAAAAAATGCAGCTCGTCATGTAACTGAAAAACCGCAAAGCGCAATCCTGAAGATTTTCCCTGGAGCAAACTTAAGGGAAAACTTTAACTCAGAACCCTGATACTGACTGAAGTCTTCTTTCATAAATCTTAAATAAACGATTCTGTAAATAAATCAATGAAAATAATAAATAAATAAATGATAGAAACCTTCAGCAGATCCCTATGAGTAAGTTGTTACTATGGAAACAAAAATGCATTAGAACAAGCGCATTAATACACACCTGTAATTTGTCTTGCAGCAGATTGTATGAACACCTTCCGACCAATAGGATTTGAGAATTCAACAGCTAACTTTTGCTAAGCAATCTGTGTCTGTGTAGTAGTATTATGTTTTTCAATCAATTAATTGGTACAGCAGTCTTAAATTTAAGAGCTCATAACCAGTCACTGTTTGTACAACCTTCCCCCGGGCCTCTGGACAACGAGGCCAAGCTTTGAGTTTCGAGTGCCAGTAGGCACCTAGCCTGCCTGTTAACGGGTTCGTTCAGTTTAAGGGAAATATTTGACATTTTTGGAACGCAGCCAGCTCAATGGGGACTGGGAAGGTGCTGCGAGTTTGTGTGTGTGTGTGTGTGTGTGTGTGTGAGAAAGAGAAATGGGCCACAGCCAGAGATGGTGAGATCACTGCTGGCGCCACTTATCAAGCCTGAATCTCAGACTGGCCAGGAGCTTCCTGCAGCCGACTCGGGGAACACGCCCACACATTCAATCACAGCTCCAAACCAGGCCTGAAACAAGAGCAGTGTGTGTGTGTGTGTGTGTGTCCGTGTGTCCGTGTGTGTGTGTGTGTGTCCGTGTGTGTGTGTGTGTGTGTTTTGCATACATGATAGCAATAGAGTATTAATGCAAAGTGCATGGAGATCAGGCTAGGTCAAAGGTCGTCCTTTGAAGTGTTTGTGGGCGAGAGAGAGAGCCCTTAAAGAATGTGGTGAGTTAAGATCGCCTCAGAGATAAACACACTTTCTCATTATTCAAAGTGACAATTAGTGCACTGTACACAACCCACTCCTTCCCAGCACCCAGGCTTTTGTGATTCTATCTCCTTCTAAAGATAAAATCTGGATGCCTTTGAGCAAATCTTTCTCTGAAATGGGGTTTATGATTTAATCTGTGGTCCGCTGTATAAATCTTAGCCTTAAAATGAGGCTCGATTAGCTGCTTGCACTCTTTCCTATGACATATGGAGTCATTCACTCAATATAAGACCACCCACGGATCACCACGAGTACACACAGTGCAGTACAATATTCACGCTTTTGAACGTTTCCATATTTTGTAGAGTTCCCTGCAGTAAAGCATGGTGATGTTAGCATCATGTTGAAAGTTATGCTTAGCCTCGCTTTTTTTTTTTTTTTTTTTTTGGTAGCCCCTTTGTCTTCATGATGCTGTTTGTTTAGGTATGTTCTCTAACAAACAGTGGAGCCTTCCAGGAACAGGTGTATTCATACTGAGATCGCACAACATTATAATTGCACTCAGGTGTGACGTCTGATGCACCAAAACTAATTTAGGGGTTTCTTAGCAAAGAGGGTGAGTACTTATGCAATTACAACTTTTATGTTTTTTTTTTTTTATGGAAATGGTTTTTCAGACTATATTGAATTTCCCATGCTTATCTTGTGTATATTCATGACATACAGCCCCAATAAAGTGTGTTTGAGTTACAGGTTGTACCACTACAAAGTTTGGAAAAGTTCAAAGGGGGGAATACTTATGCAAGGCACTGTATGTTCTCTTTAATGACAGTGCAGATAAAAACACTCCACGTTAGGAGTGTTGTTTGTGTAAGCTTATTCGTGTATCGGGATAAGCTTGATATCCAAGCTGGTTGCATGTCAAAGTGTTTAAGTGTGGACATATTTGGCTTCAGCCTGTTTTTCTATCCAGCCCTTCTATGACAGCATGGAGGAAACATTTCAGTGTGACCCCCAAAATTAGCTGGCAGATTTGTTGAGTGCACCTATCCACATGTCGGTTATGTAAACTTGTGACCCCGTTCTGAGTTCATACATTACCATGCATCAGTAGTGTTAGTGTTATTTAAAGGGTGCTGACACCGTGATTCACCCGCTGCTTCCTAAATATGAGGCCCTACTGTAACTGCTCATAAATACCGCTGTGCTTATCAGAGTTTGAACCCGCAGCAGGAGGTCATGCAGAGCCGACGACAGGACAGACGAGAAAATACCAAATACATGATGCTAAAGAACCCGGTGACCGTCTCGGTTTCTGTCTGTCTGTCTCTCATCCAGCTTTTTTTTCCTTCTGGTGTCACAGGAAGCATGAAAATAAACATAAAACAACATTATAAGGCATTAGCAAAACATGTGACCCACCAAAGCATGATGCTAATATAATTTCCTCTGCATTAATAAAAAAGAAAAGAGGATAGCTGTACTTTTAAGGTCTGACCTTCAAACTTAGTCTGTGCTTCTAAGGATTAAAATTCAAACATAGTAGCTGGTGCTTCTAAGCTTTAAAGTGAAAATGTAGCCTATTTTTTAAGGTGTAAAATTAGGATGCGCTTAGGAAGTTGTGCTTCTGAGGTTTAAAGTTCAAACTTAACCCAGGCTTCTAAGTTTTAATGTTCAAATTTAGTCTGTTTTTTAAAGATTTAAAGTTCAGTCTTAGCCAGTGCTTCTAGGGTTTAAAGTTCAAACATAACACGAGCTTCTAAGTTTTAACCTCAGCGTGTGCTTCCGAGGTTTAAGTTTCAAATTCCGTCTATGTTTTTAGGGTTTAAAATGTCAATTTTCTAGATTTAAACTTAGCCTGTGCTTCTTGGGTTTAAAGTTCAAACATAGCATGAGCTTCTGAGGTTTAAACTGAATACTTCTTTGGTTTAAAGTTTGATCTCAGACTGTGTTTCAAAGGTTTAACGTTCAAGCTTAGCCAGGCATCTAAGGTTGAAAGTTAAAATAAAAAGTTAAGCCTGTGCTTCTAAAGATCAAAGTTCAAACTTAAACTATGTTTCTAAGGTTTAAAGTCTAAACTTACCATGTGCTTCTCAGGTTCGCACTTCAAACTTTAACTGTGCTTATAAGTTCAGGCTTATGTGGTGTTCATGGTGTTTTGTGTGTATGTTCTTGGTAGCAACGTAGCATAAAAATCACTAGAAATGCTAAGGATTGTGAATTTTCCCTACTGGGGACTCAGTAAAGTTTATCTTGTAAGTGGTAATTTGTAAGTTGTAATAATGTAATTTCCCACCTTGGCACATTCAACTTGCAAAGTGAAAAAGAACACATGGACACCTCCATGAAAGTGTGTTTTGGTTCCCTCTGTCAGAGCACAGAAAGCTCATTAAAAGCTTCTTTAACTGCGCTTATACAGTTACAGGCCTGAGTAGTTATTGGCTCTATTTTAGAGAACTTCAAACGTTCATGCAACATTTTGGACTGAAATTGCAGCACATCAACAACAGTGAAGAATAACGAGTAGCTTAGCAACAAGCTGATTCCCTTTTCAAAACAGCAATTAGTATGGTCAATGTTATAGATTTAACCAAGTACTATGTCTGTATATTAACTGATCTAAAGCTAAATAGTGATATAAACTAATTTAAAAGTAGAGAAGGGGGTACTTTAGAGTGTTCACAGTGCGAGTGGCCATGTTGACAGGGACAGAACTGGTAGTTGGGAAGACTGGGGTGTTTTCGGTGGTTTTTACCAAATGGTGGAGAATGAGAAGTTGTAATTTCGCCTCGAATGCAGCATTAGCCTGTGCTTCTGCAGCCTAGCATGTGACTCTGGCCCTCCAGAACTGAAACAGAAAAGCCCTGGGGCCCATTTTTCATATATGGATTACTAATTCATCCGTTCTACAAAGCTACTGTCTGACTTTTTCTCTTCAGGAGCCAGATTTTCAAAATCCATCCCCTCATCTATTTCCACTTCTGAAAAGAACTCATCAACCCACTGACCTGATCGCTTCTGACTGTAACCTAAAAGAATTCCACTTGTGTCCATGGTAAGGCACAGACTAGTCCGTGTTCTCAATTAACTTCTCAAGTACAGAATGAACTTTACCCACAACATGAACGTTTTATTCCACTCTCACTGATGGACTGCAAAAACGTGTCTAGACTACAAAGAGCGTATCTGAGTGCGCTCAGTGGCCCTGCGCCAAATTTCCCTGCTTCTGTTCACATTGCATCATCCATCACTGAGCTCAGGTGCTTCTACATGTACACACCTAATCAAATATCTCTCTCACACACACACGCACACACACCACATGTATCATATTCCAGCACACAAGTCCTTCTGCATTAAAGGTTACAGTAACCTAACAAAGAGGATATGGTGCTTTGCAACAATACAGTGACACGTTTTACACACGTACACACACTCATTGCTGTACAAACTGTAAGCAAAGACATTTTGGATGTTATATGTGAGTGAAATTAGACCCAAAAGAATGTGCTTTCATCTGCCACATTGCATGGTGATTGATGCGTTTTTAACTGTGTGTGAAGTGTTACGTGAAGTGTATGTGGTGTTCTGTGTGTACAGCCGGCTGTGTGAAATACTGAGGAAGAGTTCGATTTCAGCAGGAAAGATCTAATGTCTCTGCTGTCTCGAGTTCAAGCAAGGATAAACCGGCACAGAGCCTGATTGGTTCAGTGAGCTTGATGTACTTCCCACCTGGTTGGGTTAAGAAACACGTCTTGGTAGTAACAAAGCATAAAGATCACCAGAAATGCTAAGGATTGGGTTTAAAGTAATACCCGCACTACCAGCTTTTTTTGCTGGTCACAGTGTTAAGGTGCTGTGAAAGAGGAATGGCAGTCTCAGGCAGGTTAATATGGAAAAGTCTCAAGAGAGTGACAATACAGTTTATGCAAAATCATACAGTATTTAAGAACTTGTGTGCTCATGTTTCTGATTGGTCAGGAGGTATTGATTTATCTTCCATCGCAGCAGCTCTGACAGTAATTTCGGCTGTAATTCAAATGACAGGCTTATATTTTGCTGTACTTCAATTTAAGCCCCAAATATTGCATGCATGTTTAAAGTTCACAATAGTAGCACAGAGTCAGTAACTGTAAAAGTGCAGTTAATTGGGAAAAAACCCCAGGAAAAAATGATTACCATAAAAATGGGATCAACAAAACATTTTTTCAGCCGCTATGTTGTTCTCTTCCTGTTTTTGTAAAGCACGTAATGATCCATATTAGCAGTCTTTCAGGTGCTAATGCCAATCTTTAATCTACCCTTGCTGGTACTAGCTACCCATAGGTGTTGAAACACGTCTGGGTCATTCAAGAGCTTTCATCAGTTGTAGCCCCAAAATGAACCTGAAATGATGAACAAGAAAAGGACATGGTGAAATGAAGTTTTTTGTTGTTGTTATATTTAGGGTTTTAAAGCCAAAAGACTGGCTTGAATATCTCATTTGCATATAATTAAATGTAACATAGACTGGTGTTTTAACATTCAAATCTTTAAATCTCTTTTTTCCCCTTCTATAAAAGACACATTTGTTGTGACACGTACTGAATCACTGAAGTACAACTTTACTGTTGTGTGTGTGTGTGTTCACCTTAAAACATCCATCACGAACCTGTAATGTCACAGCAGGCTCCTCTTTAGAATAAAGCTGCCATTTATAGGCCTGCTGTTTCTTGTGTGAATTTGATCCTAGTCATTTGTCTCAGCTTGAAGCGCTTGATATTCTGCAGTCATCTCCCCTCCCTCTACTTAAGCATTGATGCCTGACAGCATCTTATAATCCATAACTGATGGCTGTTAGTGGGCGAGTTTGGCTTTCCAGGTAAAACACAAGATCATAAAGTCACCGTGAAGCGAGAATGAAAGCTGTTATTTGGATGACGGCTCAGTGGGTTTGGGAGGCGCAGTGTTTGGAAGAAGGTCAGCTTCACAGAAAAACAGGTTCAGTCTTGAGAGGATCCTTTGAGCTGGTGGTTCTTTCTTTTCTTGCTTCACTTTTTTTCCCCTCACAATTTTTCGCTCTTTTTTCCTCACTCTCATATCGCATGAGGCAGAGTTCACTGAGTATATTAGTTCAGCTATAGCCTACTGATTTCAGATGGCAACAGTATCTCTGCAGCTCCCACTCACTCTCAGACACTCACACAGAGACGTTGCAAGCTCTGCTTGCACAAAAGGTGTATTTAAAAAAAGATTGAAAAGACTCAAAATGCACTGCTTTAGCATAACAGTTACCTAAGCATTATGTTAAAAGTTAAAGTTTAGATAAGTGTTGACGTTAGTGGCCTTACTCAAATTATAGATGGACTATAGTCCATTTTTCCACATTGTTTGCTGCTTGTTTCTACAGATAACACTTGAGAACACATCCTTGTACACTCTCAGAAAAAAAATAATACTGTATTCAGTTGTACCTTTCCTTGTCACTCTTTCTCTGTCCTGGCCAAACGGTTGACTACCTACATGGTGAAGAACAAGTATGTTGATACATCAATCCAAAAAGGCGGCATCCTAGGCTTCTCTGGGTGTTTGGAACATGTGGGTGTCCTCAACCAGCTGATCCAGAAGGCCAAGGAGACCAAAGGCAATCTAACAGTTGTCTGGATCGACTTGGTCAATGCGTATGGATCAATCCCTCATGATCTCATCAATGTAGCTATTGAACACTACCATACTCACCGTGTCAGGGATATGGTGACATGAGATATGGGATATGGGAAAGTACATGTCACCATATACTTTGATGGATTCATAGTATATGGTGACATTGGGATATGGGAAAGTACATATACTTTGGGATATGGGAAAGTACATGTCATCATATACTTTGATGGATTCAAGCTATGGTTCAAGACTGCCCACTTTACAACCCAGTGGCAGGACCTGGAAAAGGGAATCATAATGGGCTGCACTATCTCCCCCGTCTAGCTTATCATGGGAATGAATCTGCTGTTAACAGTGATGGGGAAGGAATCCAGAGGGCCGATAATGGAGTCCGGTACTCGCCAACCTCCAATAAGAGGCTTTATGGATGACCTAACCATAATAACCTCATCCCATGTACAAGCAAGGTGGATCCTGAAGGCACTTGATGACTTTTCAACATGGTAAAGAATGAAGTGCAAACTAAGGAAGGCTACCAAGTGCCAGGACCTGGTCCAAATTGAAGACAAGGCCATTGTCCTTGAAGACAAGGACAAAGGGTGGTAGGCCTGGCTATTTCCACTTGAGGTGGGCTGCAGGGGTTTCCCAGCGCAGTCCGTGTGGAAGATGCTCACAGCTCTGGGAATAGTAGGGAGACAAAGACAGCTGTTCACAGGTTGGGGGAGGCAGTGGGGGAAAAAGCCTCTTGTTGGCTTTGGAACAGGTGGGAGGAGTTGAGCTGGAAGCCAAGAGAAGATGGACAGTGACTGGCTATCTCTGCTGACCCGCCAACTGGAGGATGTTGTGGTTCAGGTTCAAAATGTCCAAGGAAAGTTGGATGCCACCTGATGACATCTTCTCCTGGCTGAAAGCGTCAGTCATAAGAAAAATGAGTGAAGACGTTAGCATTTAGATGTATCAATAGTGTACCTTCTATCTAGAAAGCTCTTAACTAGAAATGTGCATGCAGCGTACCTTTAAAGCTTTTCTCTGAAAAATAAATATGGTCTGTTTCTGTACTTTAAATCATTTTTCCTCATCAAAGGTACACTCTTTCAAGGTTTCCAGATAAAAGATGCCTATTAAAGTTACAAAAGACAAGGAAGCAACAAGAAAAGGTACAGTTTAGTACTGTTTTTCTTGAGAGGCCTAGTTTCTGATGTAAAATATTCCTTCAGCACTTCCTGTCTTCTCTTAGGCCATGATTTATTGAATATTTGCATATATAAGTACACGTCCAAAATCAAAATACCCTTGATAACAGCACCAAAAGTTGATTTACTAACATCTACCAAGAGATGTGTCTTTCACATGAGCAAAATAACATTTTTCTTTTTGTATATTTTTCTCAGCAGAACATTGCCCAGAGCATCACACTGCTTCTGCTGGCTTGCCTTCTTCCCATAGTACATCCTAGTGCTATGTCCTCCCCAGGTAAGGGATGCACATGCACACTGCCATCCACCATCCATTGTAGGGTCTTTCGGCAGCGGACAGGGGTCAGCATGGGCACACAGCTTCATATGCAGCAATCTGCAATGCACTGTGTGTTCTGACACCTTTCTATCATAACCAACAAACTTTTTCAGCAGTTTGTGCTACAGTAGCTCTTCTGTGGGATCGGACCAGATGGGCTAGCCTTTGCTCCCCATGCACATCAATAAGCCTTGGGAACCCACGACCCTGTTGCTGGTTCATGGGTTGTTTTTCCTTGGACCGTTTTTGGTAGGTACTAACCACTGCATACCAGAAACACCCCACAAGACCTGCTGTTTTGGAGATGCTCTGACCCCAGTGTCAAGCCATCACAATTTGACCCTTGTCAAAGTCGCTCAGATCCGTATGCTATTGCCATTTTTCATGCTTCCAATATGTCAACTTTGAAAACTGACTGTTCACTTGTTGCCTAATATATCCAACCCCTAGGTGTCATTGTAACGAGATAATCAATGTTATTCAGGTCACGGTCAGTGGATTTATTATTATGGAAGATTGGTATAAGTACTTAAGCTTATACCCTTTACAATGGAAAAGTAAACCATACTTTAAGACTGGGTTAACAACAACAACAAAAAAATCAATTAAAAGAAAATTAAGCAAGAGTCTCAAATCAAACAAATGATTCCATAGCTGGAAATTATTTATATGGTTGAGGCAACCAAGATATTACTAAAATAACCTTTTGATGAGCTGCAATCTTGTAGAATATACTTCAAGTCAGGACAAGTGCATAAAGTCAACATGTATTTTATTTAGGGAAATCTAAGAATCATTGTCAAAATCCATTGCAGGGTTCCGGACACAGGCAGACAGCAAAACACAAGGATAATTCAGAATCAAAACACGAAAACAGGAGAGGGTCCAACCAAGGGGGTATTCCATGAAGTGACCTTACCTCATAAGCTAGGCTTATTTTAACAAGCCCAGATAACTTGCCCCAAATTCAGTTCCACAAACGAAGCTAACCTGAAGCCCTGCTTAGTTACTAGAGCAACATATGCTTTTGGACAAACCTGCACCGTGTCAGGCTAGATGTGAAGCTTAGTTTAGCTTGAATATGATTGGACAAGCCGTGTGACATCTCGCAGTGCATCATTCCATGGGGTTGGGAATATTCTGCTGCTGTTCTGTTACTCACAATATAATAATTACAACAGTATATTTATCATTTTTTGTCTCAGGTGGACCTAAATACTGTAATTTTCATGTTATCTTTAACTGTTCTACAAATGTGTTAAAAAGTAGCTGTAAAAGTACCTTACGATTGTGATTAAAATGCATCTTATGACAATAAAAAATGTTTTATTGTAACTATGCTTTTTAAGTACTTAACTGTTATAATAGATATTTACTTGTTTAATACATAAATACTTCAATTATTTTCTTACGCATTTAACTTGTCAGCTATTTTATGCCAAGCAGCCTCACAAGCCTTGCTGATGATTGTAGTGTTTAATTTTTTTTAGTTATAATAGCTATCTTTGTAGTCTTCATAGATTTTCATTAGTAATTCCTGCTCAGACTGCGGGAAAACCGCAGCTCTTGTTTGCCTCCATTCCTCCATATTTGGCACTGATTATCAGGGCTGCCTTATATATCATGTGGACATGCATGAACCTCGCTTGCCAAAGCCTGTCTTGAATTAGCAGAAATGAAATACACCTGAGATTTGTTTGTGGAACTCCTTGAGCCTGAAGTGAACTGTTGCACTAAGTTAAGTGAGATTATTTTACATAAGCCTCGATTTTATAAGCTCGCTTCGTGGAACATCCCCCAAGAAATATTACAAGAAACAAAGAACAGGAAACATAGGAAAATAAGTCTTAGAGTTAGCAAATCAAAAAATGATCAGGCATTGCAACAGGAAGGCAGAAATAGGCAGACTAATCAAAGGCTTAACACAGAACAGGTGAACACATTAGGGTAACTAAACAATGATAGTACAAGGGCAGAGACACATGGACAATCAAAACATGAGAGCTTGCCTTGTTTGGGAACATGGCACACCCTGAAATGAGGAATTTGTAACAGCCATTTATAAATTAAAAACATCGAACAAACCAGAAGATTTAACTTTCAAACTCTCAAATCATTGCTCTCCTTCAGAAACAGAGATATAATAATAATAATAATAATAATAATAATAATAATAATAATAATAATAATAATTTCTCATTTCATGACTTGATTACGTTCAGTGATCTTCACACACTGCACCAGTGATGAAGGAAACCACAAAAATTCATGTGACCAACAACCACAGTGCAGTCTATCCATACCAAAGACCATGTACATCAATCACACAGTCCCCCCCTCCCCCCAAACACTAGTGCTCTCTGCAGTGGAGCATGTTTGATTTGTTTGTGGTTGGAGGTGTTTATGGTTGCAAAGCCCTGAACCACCAGAGCTGGATTTCAGCAGTAAGTGCAGCACTATGGGAGGTCTGTGTGTGTGTGTGTGTGTGTGTGTGTGTGTGTATATGTGTATGTGTCTTTGTACTCTGCTGGTGCTGGTGTTGGCGGGTGTCCCAGCTTGCAGAGTGCTGCTTCATTACTCTGGACAGGAAAGCTAATTACGGATGCGTAGCAGACCTCCCAAACAGAAGCCCCTGCAGCGAAGCCAGACCAAACACAGCCAAAATCGGCTCATCTGGACATCCAGAACCAATGCACAGGCCACGCCCACCCCTCAATCCTTTTACTAAATCCAATCTAGCGAATAACCAGGACATCCAGAAATTTTAGCTATTCCAGACCTTCGTCTGAAGCTCTGCCATTAGTTTGCTAAAACAGAATGAGAATCAGGTTAAGCTTCTGAGACTTGCTGTCTTGCAACTACTACTGACTGATGGCTTTACTACGGACCTACGTGTTCCTATGGCAACTAGAGACAATTCCTGTCCCCAACAGATGGCAAGAAATCATCATTTACGCATGAGAGGACTTCCTCTGCTTCATGAAAAAATTGTATATACAGTAATATGAGTCTAGAACTGTTCTATCAGATATCTAAAACTATTATTTTCAATAATATAGGTTTTAAGAAGTATAAGTTCTTCTTATTGACTGAAAACAGCAGGTATGACAAAGCACAACATCTAGAGAACCAATTATCAGGCATAGTCATTATAGCACATTATACCACTGCCCTGCTGAATTCTCAAATCTGATCCAGTCAGTAGGTGTTGATTAGTTTTATATATATGGTGCAACAGAAGTAAGGAA
>JAOTRR010000013.1:5842748-5850699 GCA_028570945.1 Gogo arcuatus | reverse complement strand
TGAAATATTTTTCAACACGAGAAGATAAACTTCATATCTTTGTGCCACTGTGTAACATTCTTTTTATTATGTAGACATATCCACAAAATAAAAATTCATTCCAAACTGCTTTTTGTTGATTTCTTATTCTTTATTAAGGCCATTGTAGGTTAAAAAAAATTACAGAGTTGGAGGAGGGGGGTAATGTTCTGAGAGAAAGTAATAAATCTACAAGAAAAAACTCAGATATTCTCTACGATTGTAAACTCATAAAAGTGTCACGAATTTATGAGAAAGAAACCTCACAAATGTACGGAGATCATAACCACATCGCTTCACTTTGCAAGTTTAGATCAATGTTATCACACAGCTGAGCTGAGAGTTATCTGAAATCGAGTCTTTCCTTGTCAGTCGCACAACATAAAACAATAAAACGCCAAGAGATTTTCAACTACAGTTCCCAGAATGCACTGCAGCCAGGAGCATGTGGTTGTTGCACTTCCTGGATGCAACAGAGATGAAGGTATAACCTGCACAGCTTTGTATATCCGTGACCTTTTTTTTTGTCTTAGCTGTTTATAAATGTATAATTATTGTGCTGGAGACATTTCCTGTTACTTTCAGTACATGGATTCTTCTCATTTGCTTAAATCTCTGTTAGACTGAAACGGCTGAGCTGAACGTTAGAGGAAATGCTGCCTTTGTAGTCGATGTGGTTCCTTGACAAAAAAACCCCACTATTTTTCCGAGTTTTGTTTCTTGTAAATTTGTGACTTTACAATCTCAGAGAATATCTAAGTCTTTTCTTATAAGTTTAAGACTTTAATCTCGGAAATTCTGATTTTTTTTTCTCGGAATATTTGGCCCTAATACGTCGTCATAGGCATCTGGTTAATATAATAGCAAGAGAGAAAAAAAAATGCCATGAGTTCCCTGCATTTTCCGACAGTCCCTCTGACTTCAAGCACCTGATATACAGACTTCATTGAAATGTACAGGATGGATGTAGGAGCAGCCTGTAGCATAATGCGTGATCCTCTGCAACAGTGCAGATGAAGATAAAGATGAAGATGTATTCATTGGCATATGAAGGAGTGTACATGAAGGAGCTCATTCTTTCTGTCAGCGTGTAGCCGGAGGTGTGTGGAAAAGGAGGGCAGAGGGAGAGAGGAACATATGCAGCCTTGTAAGGAAGCTAAACTGGCACTCTCTCTGCGTGTCCTGAAGACATGCCTCATCTGTGCTGCTGGACGTGTGTGTGTGTGTGTGTGTGTGTGTGTGTGTACCATGTGAGCAGATGCACTGAGCATTTGCCCTCCGCGTGTTCACATAGTTCATAATGTGCCCCAGTCGCCCCCTTCCTCCCTCCCACTTCCTACATTTGAAGGTTTCACTGGACAAACTGAGCTGTGGCTTAAATAATGGCAATGAGTGATTCAGGAGTCAAACTGGTGAGTCAATTGAACTGACTCACTGAAAAGATCCAGAATTCCCACCTCTAATATTTGGCTCAGAATAATGATTAAATGAAGATGTATATTAAATATTTATGCAAAAGAAATATGATTTGGAGAAAGCACGTTTTGGCATGTCAAGGTGTTACGGCAGCGCTCGTTACTCTGAGATTACGCTGTCAGATCCTGGACTCGTACGGAGCTCCTCATGTCTCCTCGCTGCTGTCAGGGAGTGAACCTCGCACCTAGCAGGCAGACTGAATTTAAAACCGTCGGCGCTTTTCTCCTGGAGGAACTGCGGATTATTTCCAGAGCTAATACCTGTAGAGCTCAAAAGCCTGAGGGATGGGATTACAGCGAACTGGCATTCCTAATGTCTGACACACTAATCACAGTAGAGAGAGAGAGAGAGAGAGATACAGACAGACAGACAGATTTCTGAAGTGCTACAACTGCAACCTGCTGAATGACAATGACACATTGTGAGCGAAGGAGGAGCGATTTGTAAGGATCACAGGAGGACAGATGAGGTTTTAATGTTCAGCACAGGTTGTGACGAGCCCCTGCTGCAAACACACACACACGCACACACACACACACACACACACACAAGATGTATGTCAGCGAGCTGATAATTCTACCTCAATCTGAAGAGCTCATAAATCTCTTCTGCATCCTGTGAAGATGTAGAGCAGGCTAAGAGGAACACAGTGAAAAGAAAATATGATGGTCCGTGTGTGTGTGTGTGTGTGTGTGTGTGTGTGTGTGTGTGTGTGTGTGATGTTAAGTATAGTCCTCTAGAGTTTTTAAGTCTGTTTAAACACATTGCTTCACTTGCATGTACGCATTTTTAAAAAAAAACCTGATCTCAGGGAAAATTTTGAAGAACGTTTTAAAAAGTAAGGATTAGAGAGCTTTTTTAAAAATAAAGTTGTAAGAAAAAGTTATGAAGTTATGAACGCTATCCCTGCCTCTATGTAGAATTTTGTAGATTTCTTTTTCTAGAACATATGTAAAATTCATGTTTGCTTTATAAGGGTTTATTATAATAAGATTATAATAATTTTTTACAAATATTTTATTATAATTAAATTTTTTAAATTTTAAATTCTTTGCAAAAAACAGTAAAAATGTCGGTGATTGTGTTTTTATTTATTAAACAACAACACATCATACTTTTATCATTTATAGTTAAATAATTTTAATTTTAATTTTTTAATTTAATTTTTTTATTATTGCTACATTTTTATCCATTTATATTTACATGTAATGTTCTTTAGACACTCGACAGTCGTTAAACCACTTCTAGACACACAGTTCATGCTATTGTTATTGATTTTGTAAACAAAAGGATTCACTATAACATCATGTCCTGAAGTGTTTTCTTCTTTTTATACCAAAACAAACTTTAATTGCCAACAAATCTATTTTTATTTACTAACCAACAGCCCTACTCTCAGAGCTGCTGTTACAGAAAATTCATCAACTTCTGACCAATCAGAATTGAGAATTCAACAGCACTGTGTTATACTCGTAGGTAACTCTAGATACCTGACTGTAAATGAGTTGACAGGCTGCTTCACGAGACTCTAGTTATACTGTATTTTGTTGTCAGTTGTAGAGTGTTGATATAAAGTGCTACCATTATAAGGTCTTTTTAAATGTTTTCTTATCTCAGGGCTACAGTATATTAAGTTGTCCTACACCAGCGTTCGTAGTTCTATTAGTTGGGCAATTGGAAATGGATAAAAAATAGCAGTACGTGTTTCCTTCAGCTTTCCTTAAACTTTAATGACCACTAGTTTATTGGAAAATTATTAAGCCTGCTTTTAATAGCAGCAATGCACAATGATGATGCTATAATGATGATGATGATGATGATGATGATCAGATATTAAGCAGAGAACTTGGTGACCCAGACTAAACTCTGGATTGCACTGTATTTTCATCATCAGATAGATTACATGATTGCATTAACGTGCTCATTATTGCAATATAAAAAGTGATTAAAATTCTCATATTCATTCTCATTTTCTCTCTCTCTCTCTCTCTCTGGCCTAATGCTTGGATGGCATTGGTGGAAATCGATACAAGGCCGTGCTGCAGGTCTGACGCCGGGCGGAACTGAGTTTGGTAAATGATTGGAACTTTAATTACGCTGGCCTGTCATGCAGTGTAGCACTCAGTCACAAAGTCAGTAGCAGGACACATGCTGCACAAAGGCCATGAAGCGCGCACACACACACACACACAGAGTCAGCTGTTATAATAATAGCTAACTTGTTTCAAAGACGTTCCACAACATTAAATGTAACTATAATTATGCAAAAAGTATGATGTTTTGCTCTTGAATAAATTAAAAATTGTAACAATTGGCAAATTGCTGTGGTATAAGAGGAATAAGCCACTAATGGACATGCTGTTATTGGAACATAATCAACATCTGGGTGGTAAGAGTAACTCTACTTCATGTTGGGACCACATCATGGCACCGTGTCATTAATTATTTTCCTATTACAGCATGTCATGTTGTGTTTTATCACTTACAGAATATGGAATTAAGGAACTCTTAGGATACCTGTTAAAACATCTGAGGTGTACAAGTTGTTCGAAAGTCATATTAACAACTAAATAACATTAATGACACCATGTATGTCGGTTGTACAACAAGCTGTGGAATTCATATTACATTGTGTAATTGGTATAAAGGTTTTTTTTTTTAGATTATTAGTTTATTTATCTGTTAAATTTGATCCATTTTTATTTACAGAATTTCTAATATTGCAAGAAGTTCATCATAAAATAAAATATTACCCATATTCGCTTTGCAATTTCAGAGGTATATTGTTAGTCAGCCTCTTGTTATGTCATTAATGACAGTCTCTTGTTATGTCATTAGTGAACGTTTCTTGTGATATCATTAATGACAGTCTGTTATGCCATTACAGAATGTCTCATGTCATTAATGAAAGTTTTTTGTTGTCATTAATGCTAGTGTCTTGTTATGTCATTAATGACAGTCTCTTGTTATATCATTAATGAAGGTTTCTTATATCATCAATGACACTCTATTGTTATGTCATTAATAAAAGTTTCTTGTTATATCATTAAGGAAACTCTATTGCTATCATCAATGAAACTTTCTTGTTATATCATTAATGACAGTCTCTTGTTATATAATTAATGACAGTTTCTTATTATATAATTAATGACAGTTTCTTATTATATCATTAATGACAGTCTCTTGTTATATCATTAATGCCAGTTTCTTATTATATCATTAATGACAGTCTCTTGTTATATAATTAATGACAGTCTCTTCTTATATCATTAATGACAGTCTCTTGTTATATCATTAATGACAGTCTTTGTTATGTCATTCATGACAGTTTCTTATTATATCATTAATGACACTCTATTGTTATGTCATTAATAAAAGTTTCTTGTTATATCATTAAGGAAACTCTATTGTTATCATTAATGAAATTTTCTTGTTATATCATTAATGACAGTCTCTTCTTATATCATTAATGACAGTTTCTTATTATATCATTAATGACAGTCTTTGTTATGTCATTCATGACAGTTTCTTATTATATCATTAATGACACTCTATTGTTATGTCATTAATAAAAGTTTCTTGTTATATCATTAAGGAAACTATTGTTATCATTAATGAAACGTTCTTGTTATATAATTAATGACAGTCTCTTGTTATATCATTAATGACAGTTTCTTGTTATGTCATTCATGACAGTTTCTTATTATATCATTAATGACAGTCTCTTGTTATGTCATTCATGACAGTCTCTTGTTATATCATTAATGACAGTCTCTTGTTATGTCATTCATGACAGTCTCTTGTTATATCATTAATGACAGTCTTTTGAGTATCAGGATTCTATCTGTATAGAGATCCTAGAGATCTGGATAGAGATCACTTTTTATGTCATTAACAAAAGTGTCATTAATGAGAGTACCCTGTTATATCAATAATGATAGTCACATACTACGTTGTTAATGACAATCTCGTTTTGTTGTTAATGACAATCACTTGTTATTCCTTTAATGACAGCCTCTTGGTATGTCATTAACAACAGTATATTGATTATCAGGATTATGCCTAGATAGAGGTGTAAATGCAACCAAGACAAATTTAAACCACATCTAAGCCTTTTTATACATCACATCATAACACGTGATAAAACTGCAATAAAACTTTCCAAACCTGAAAAGAAAGGAAGCTCATAGTCGTATAGTGTGTGTCTGGTAAAGTCTGCTAAAGTGTAAAGGAGGATGCTCTGACCTGATAAACGAGCACACAGTGTGTAATTTACAGACAGTCACATTAATCTTAGACTGCTTTCAAAAAAAGAAAAGGAAGAAAAGTGTAAATTACCGAAAAGGAGGAAGTGGAGAAAGTAAAGTTTAATCAGTGAATTACCATTGAGCTGTCCGAGCTGTTTGGGGAACATTTTCAATAGTGACATTTAAGAAAAATAATAGAACTACTCAGGTAGAAAAGAAAGTGTAATATAGTGTGGTATAATTATATTTATAGCACAGAGATGTTGAATTCTCAAATCTGATTGTTCAGATATCAATGTACTCATTCGAATAGATTATTGTTTCTATAGGAACAACTTACACAGGGACTTGGTGGACGTTCCACATAAAATTATTTTAAAAATGTGTATAATTGTTGATATGGTGAAGTTCTTCCATTTTATGGAAGGAGTCTCCTGTGTCAGCGCTTTGTAACAGTCAGAGGTAAAGCTGTAAGTTTTATACCATGCTTCAAGGAAAAGTAGAGGCTCATCATGGAAAGACTGTTTATAGCTGCTATAATGTGCTATAAAGTGATAACTTGTTTCACAGACATGCCACAATATTAAATGTAACCAAAAACAGACAAAAAGCACAACGAGTCTTTTATTAATAAAGTGAAAAAAATAATAAATTGATGTTGGCAAATTGTGATGGTATAAGATGAACAAAACACCTGCTGTTATTGGAAAAGAGCCAACTTCAGGGTGGTAACAGTACTCTACTTCGTGTCGGGCCGTATCTCATCACCCTGCAGTTGATTATTTTAACATAGCATGCCTCGTCATGGTTTATTCCTTACATTTTATGTACCAGGTGAGGCACGGTGGAAAGCTTCTAAAAAATTTTTTTTTTGTGTGCTTTTTTCTAAAAAAAAAACCCTCATGAATTTTAAAAGCAAAAAAAAAAAAATCATTTATTCTAGAACTTAGTGTAGAGTTCAAACATTAGCACAGTGAAATGACAAAAGGAGAAAAAGTTGCTTAAAGTCAACGAGATAGAAGAAACATCTGAAATTTCTAGCAATTCAGAAATAAATAGATAAAAATCTTGGTTGCATAAATTGTAGTCATTATGTGGTGCTGGATTAATGAGTATCAACAACCAATAATTAAGTTCAAATGTTAAAACCTAAATTCCACCAAATCCACTGATTTGTTAAACCTCGTAGGATCACATCCTGTGTTACTGAACTTTCATGGCGAACGTGTAATGTGCTGTGTGATGAGGCAGGACACAAGAGCATAAATTCAGCATGGCTTGCCATCATGGTTCAATGCAGGGGTCAATATACATGCAGGCAATATCAAAAAGGGATAATCCATAATCAAATGATGACAGAACAAACAGGGAAAGAAGACAAGCACATAAGCATGTGGAAAGACTTTGCAAAAAGACAAATAACATAAGGGTGCAGAGTAAATAAACACAGAACAGGTGCACACATTAGGGTAACAAACTAGTGGTAAGGCAGGGGGGGGGAGACAGAAAAGAAACCAAAGCATAACATCAAAATAAAACTAAACAAGCAACACTCTGAGACAAAAAGTCAGAATTTGTTAGCTAAAAGTGTGCAAATAGTATCATGGATTTTGAGTGAGGAAAAAACAGCAAACAAATAAAGTGTGTCTCGTGCTCTAATGCATGTTTATAAACTCAGAATCCTACTTATTACAGAAGTAATGAATTCCACTGAAGCCAGTTCAGAGCCTGAGAGCCCCGATGTTAATATAACTAACATCACAAAAAAACCTTAAATGTCAGAAGCAAAGAAAGTTCCTACTTTTTCTCTAATTCGTCCTGATGGCCTGAAAGAACGCGGTCAGCTTTTACGCTTCCCCGTGAGAGAGGAGAGCGATGCATAAATGGAGATTAATTCCAATTTCGTGCTTGCTCAGTACTAAAGCAATTTACGTTCTTTCTCTTAACGATGCCCCTTTCTCTGATTACAATAATGTAATCTAATTGTAATTATGATAGCATCAGATCCAGGCAGAGCCCGACGTGATTGGGGCTCTTCGTTACATTAAAAAATGATTTTTTTGAATAATGATGAAAGGCGCTGTGGAGAATGGGGAAGTATTACTTTTTTATCTGGATTTCTTTCTTCTTTTTTTTTGTGCAGCCCGGAGCAGAGTGAGGAAGAGACGGAGAGTCTGAGATACTGGAAAATGTATAAGGGTGTACAGTCA
>JAOTRR010000013.1:5713769-5724826 GCA_028570945.1 Gogo arcuatus | reverse complement strand
TGTGTGTGTGTGTGTGTGTGTGTGTGTGTGTGTGTGTGTGCACGCGTGTGTGTGTTCAAAGAGGAGCAGATCTTTGCGCCTGGAGCCGTTTTCTGTCCAGGCCAACTGAATCCCTTAAACAGGAGACAGAGTTCAGGCAAGTGAGATAATCAACCAGATCAACCGTATTTCTCTATCTGTCTGTCTGTCTGTGTGTCTCTCTCCCTCTGTCCCTCTTTCTATGTCTCACTGCTTCTCTCTTTTTATATCCCTCTGCTTTCACTCGCGCTCTCTCTCTCTGTGTCTCTGTGTATGTCTCTCTGTCTTTGTCTCATTACATCTCTTTCTCTCTTTCTATGTCTCCCTTTCTCTCTATCTGTATCACTGTGTATTTGGCACTCTCTCTCTCTCTCTCCCTCCCTCCATCTCTCCGTGCCTCTAAGTGCTGGTCAACCAATTCAGCTGGTATTTATTTATTTTTCAAAAAATCATTTTCTCTTCATCTTCATTCATATCATCATTTCTGTTCTCTTTTTTTCTTGCCTTTTGCTTTTCTCAAAATCTCTCCCTCCATCTCTGTCTGTCCCCTCTCTCTCTCCCTCCATGCCACTCTCTGCATCTCTCTTTCTCTTTTTTCCTCCCATTTGTGACCCGAGCAGCGCCAGGAGAACTGGATAAAGCAACTGAGAGACACAGGCCTGCCTCTCTCTCTCTCTCTCTCTCTCTCTCTCTCTCTCTCGGATTGGCAGCACGTGATGACCTGTGTAGCACCTTGCCCAGGACAGATGGCATGGTGGGGGGAGTGAGCATGCTCCGATCTGCCAGAACAATCTGCCGGCGCAGGTGTGAGCTAATTGTCTGCTGCTCCATCAGTGAGCTGTACACACACACACACACACACACACACACGCACACACACACACACACGTGCCAACGGTACCTGAGTGGAAACAAATATCTTCATTTAGCCCTGCTTCACCCAGGGATCCCAAATCTCTCCCCCCCCCACCCACACACACACTTTTCAGAGCTGTAAAACACACACGGAGACGATGTTACAGCGTGGAGGAGGGCCGCAGAGACAGTGTGGTACAAGCACATCTTTGTCAATTAGAAAAAAGACAGCACTGTGCTTGTGCTGCGTGTCTTCATCACAGCTGCGTATGGAAAAGACACAGAGGACAACACACACACACACACACACACACACACACACACACACACACACTAAAAAATCACTTGTTTGATCCTTTCGCTGGTCCTCGAGTTCATCAGTATCTATACATCTACTTTTTCAGAACCTTTAAAGGAATTAAAGAGTTTGTTCTGAACGAATACCACACAGTTCCTGGATTGGTATCTGCTCTGCTTTCCTCTGCGTTCCTGTTACACTGCACAAATAACAGAAGGTAAATAACAAACTGTGTGATGGTTCTGTCACTACAGCATATCAACTTCACCAAGGAACATGGAGGAGGTTCAACATGAAGCTGCTTCACATTAAATGTAACTGTAAACGGATAAAAAAAAAGCAGTGTATTGTGTTCTCAGTAGTACATTGCTGTGATATAAGAGAAATAAAACTATATAACACTTTGTGACTTAATAAGTAACAACGAGTTGGACAATAATCAGCTTCAGGGTAGTAACTTGAACTCCAGCACTCGCTCTGCTTACTGTTCACTCCATTTCATCTTTGATTATTTTCCGTGAAATGTTTCATTCCTTCGTCTATGTTTTATCATCCTCACACTGGAGCTCCACTGCCAAACTAAAGAAGCAAAGAATTTAATTAGAAATCCGGGAGAACTTAAGTTCTTATACTTTTGGTTTAAGGGCCTAATGGCACCTCATGGAAGGGGATGGAACCTTCTAGAACCTTCTGCTTACTAGTAATAGTAACCATAGTGGTACCACAGTGGCCAAAACACATCTGACTTCTTATCCTTACTATACAGAATTTACAGCTCTTGCAGGCACACACACTTGAAGTGAAGAGTAAATAGCTCCATAAGGGTGTGTGCGTGTACCACTGAAGGAACCGAGTGATCAGCGGCGATCCACTCACTCCTGTGGAGATTGAAAACTGACGACTGTCTAGATTTCAGGCCTCATCGCTAATAGTAAATACTCAGGGCATTCCTCTCTCTCTCTCTCTCTCTCTCTCTCTCTCTCTCTCTCTCTCTCTCTCTCTCCACTCCTCTCTATCTGTCTGCACTGTGACCTGCTTCTGATCGGGTTCATTAGTTTGAGCTGCGTGCGCCGTTCTCTGTGTGTTTTACTCAGAGGGAGGCTGATGGGAATCTTCCTACGGGAGCCACCGCTGCTCCGCTTCCACCGCAGGAGATATATTTATATATATATGCACATGCTGTTTTTTTATACGAGTGTACAAGGGAAGAGATATTAGAGGAGTCCAAAATGTAAATCTGGACACACTATATGACCAAAAGTTTATGGACACCTGACCATCACACCCATATGTTTGTTGACCATCCCATTCCTTCTTTGCTGTTATAATAACCTCCACTCTTCTACAAAGGCTTTCCATGAGATTTTGGGGTGTGGCTGTGGGGATTTGTGGTCATTCAGCGACAAGAGCATTAGAGAGATCAGGCAATGATGTTAGGTGATCCCAAAGGAGTTCAATGGGGTTGAGGTCAAGGCTCCGTGCAGGACACTCGAGTTCTTCTACTCCAACCTTGGCATGCTATGAAGCATTGTCATGCTGGAACAGGTTTGGACCTCGTAGTTTCAGTGAAGGGGAATTGTAATTTGACATTATACAAAGCCTGTCTAAAAATTCTGTCCTTCCAAGATTGTGGTAAAAGTTTGAACACATATGGCGGTGATGGTCAGGTGTCCAAGTCATTTTGGTCGTATACCATATATGCACTGGAAGTATATAAAATCACAAAACACAAAATAGTGTCCTAGCACTTATTTCACCTCAATGTAGAATCCAAATAACTGAAATTGTTCAGAGGATTTAATGCTGCTTTTCTTTCCGTCTCCTTTAAAGAGCGTGATCGAAAACCAACCACTTTCTATTTACAGGCGCAATCCAATGAAATGAACATAAACAGGGCTAGTAAAGGGCCATGTTTCGACATCCTATCTGCCTGTGTCTGTTTCCTCTTGTACGTCCACACCGGTGTTGTTTGTTGTACTGCGCCGCTGTAAAATGCCGTGTTGATCCAGCGATTTTACAGAGGTGAATTTTTTATAACGTCGGGTTTACAGAGCATTACGCCGCCGCTGCTGTTTCTTCAGTAATTACAGCTCAGGAGTAGCGCAGAGAGCGAGGGACGGGATGTTAGGAGAGATCAGCCGAAGCAGGAGATTTATGGAGACCTCTCCTGTATGGAAGTCCTAATCTCATTCCTACCTTTTGCTCTGGGCTACGTGCTCACTTCAACATGTGTACGATTAGCTCTGCCTTCCAGCGCACGGGCTCAAAGGGCACGACGCTCAACCTGGAGTCCAGCCAAGCGGCGAGGCCTGAACATCCCACAGGGTCATACACACAAACACACCTCGCAAACGGGTGAATAATAATTTTGTGAGAGGAAAAAAAAAAGAAGAAGCACAGAACAACAACAGAAAGCAGACAACTCATTATTTATTTATTCGGGAATCGAGTTCAACTTCAACAATTCAAAATAATATAATGTTGTATATATTATTTATAATAATTATTCATGCCATGCATTGATTTCGCTCAAAAACTCCATTATTTATGAATATTTTGCTAAGAAACATATTGTGTCACAAAACTGATTACAAAGCAGTTCAGTAAGTGAACACTGGGTAATAATGCATTACAACAGCACACACGACTGCTGTACTGACAGCATTAGTACTTTCTAGACGGCAGAGGAGTCGAGCTCTGATTGGCAGTCTGCTCTGCATGCTCGCCGTGTTTAACCGTTTATCCTCGCATTACCTCACTGCATTAAAACCATTCAAGTGGATCGTTCCAATATGGTGGCATCTGTCTTCAGGCAGGCACAGGTGCTGCTGCATCCTGCACGTTTCAGACAATAGATAACATTCACACACATCGACTCACACTGACCTGAACTTACCAAACAAAAGGATTGTCTTTACTTGTAATGAGCTTTTACCAATAGATATTTCCACAAAGCAGAATGACAGAAATTCAGATGTAGATTCCGATCCCGAATGAGCAAACCAGAGGAAAACTCCCTCAGATGACATGAGGAAGAAGAGACTCAAAAGGGAACCCGTGCTCTTCTGGGCGACACCGGACATGTGCAGACATGAGCAGACTGGGAATAAGAATCTGAAGTGTAAATGTTTAGGGTATCGGTGTCAGACCTTCTCTATAATTCATCCCAAGCTTATGGAAAAGTTACGGAATTCTACAAGCAAGTGCTTGTTGATTAGATTTTGTCCAAATGGCGACGTTAATAAAATTACAGCTGCGACCCGCATTACATTCCTCACTCTCATCGCTACTTAACAATTATTCGCTGAAGGCGAAGTGAATATTGGTGGATAATTGTTTTAGCATAAATACACGGGTGATTATTTAAAAAAAAATTGCATTAAAAAAATTATTTCAAACTTCAAAAGCGGCATGCACATGTAATAAAGATGCGTGCAGACTTGTGTCACTTATCTATGCTGACTCACATAAAATACTTTGTGTTTTATCTTTTAACCTAGATTACCTTTTTAGCTTACCTTTTATATTTGCTATCTTTTAGCCAAGATCACTTATTAGCCTAAATTTTATATTAGCTATCCTTTAGCCTAGCTTACCTATTAGCCTAACTTTTATATTAGCTACCCTTTAGCATAGCTTACCTATTAGCTTATCTTTTATATTAGCTATCTTTTAGCCTAGTTTACCTATTAGCCTAAATTTTATATTAGCTATCTTATAGCCTAGCTTATCTTTTTAGTTTACCTTGTATATTAGCTATCCTTTAGCCTTGTTTATCTTTTAGCTTAAATTTTATGTTAGCTATCTTTTAGTCTAGCTTACCTATTAGCCTAACTTTTATATATAGCTATCCTTTAGCCTAGTTTACCTTTTAGCTTACATTTTATGTTAGCTATCTTTTAGTCCAGATTACCTATTAGCCTACCATTTACATTAGCTACATTTTTGAGCCTAGTTAGTTATAGGGCAGTCCATTTGAACTGGGAAGTGAGAATTTCAGGAAATTTCAACTGGGACGCCCCCGGATTTCCGACTCAGAATATCCGAAGAAGCTCACCAACCCCAACCTCAAAATCCAAGATGGCTTTTCCGCATATCAACAGTAAAAAGTTGTAGTACTATACGGTTTATTAGCACTTCTGTCATATTTGTGTCTCACTAAATCAGTCATACATACAATCCTGTCAAACGTCTAACAATGGCTAATAATGGTGTCTATCTTGGTTTTCCAACTTGTTGTACTGGAACGCGGTCAACTTGGGTGTGACATCATTCCCAGATCTGACTTCCAAGGTAAACGGAACACAGCATTTGGTTTCTGAACAACCAAAACACGGCACACTGTGGTTTTTCCTTTGGTATGTAAGCTAGCTAATACATGTATGATTTATCCATTTCATTTATCCACTTCAATGCTTTTGAGACTATAAAAGTTACTCAGTAAGAACACACAATGAATATTTTACAATTAGGATCACCGATCAGATACAAATTGATTGTTATATTTACATTATTTTTTTTAGAGGTCCTTTTTTCTGCTTCAATCTATTCACACTGCAGTAATCTTTGAATTTCTGGTCCATTTTGTATCGATATCAGAGTAATTGAGTTATTTTCTTGTACCCTCTGGACAAACTTGACATAGCCAGGTTGAGTATTCGATGTGGACTGTGTATTTTGGACTCCCTCAAGAGTCTTCTCAATGAAATAAACAAACAGAAAAAAAAATCCTGTCAGCTTCTCAGTCGCTTGTTGCGCTCTCTCATTCCTCTCCTCCTCCTCCTGATGCAGTGTGTATTCTCTTTGCTCCTCAGCTCATGGGAGAGACAGCTTCGCTCTGTCACACACTAAAGTTAGTCAGGACGGGCTGCCAATCTCGTCTCGAGGACCGGCAAGAATATCGAGCGAAATTAAATGGAGCCTGTGGTGTATCTAAGGTCTAGCCTTCTGCATGACTAACATTCAAATAAGCACAGAACGCCTCACCGGCGTTGAATTTAAATGATTTCTGTATATATTTATTTATATTAATTTTGTGATTTAAAGAATTCAAAGGAAAAAACAACAACGACTCCGTTTGTATAAAACGCGTTTCAATTTGCAATAGTTTTTCACAAAATCAGGTGGGATTATAAATGTTCTTTAAAAAAAATATGCAGTAAGTGTTGTGGAAGTTATATTAACTATTTGAGTTCTGCTTATCTAAGCTAGCTACGTTTTTGAGACATGTAGCTAGATACACTCCAAGCTACGTACTGTATGTGGCAACTACGCACAATCTTCAGTGTCAGAGATGAGAGCTTGAACTTACAGCTTAAAGTCTCCAGGACTTGTTCACTAACATGAAAAACTGATTTTTTGTCTTTAAGAGACATTCCACAACATTAAATGTAACCATCTCTTTCTCTCTGTTCAGTGACTAGCGAGTACCCAAGTGTGTGAGTGCACTTTTCATCACGGAGAGTATTTGCACATTTTCTGGTCAGTACACACCGAAACACCGAGCTACGTGCTCGTCTTTATCCAGTCAAGCAGCAGTGACAAGCCGCCCACTGCTAATTCGTGAAGTGATCTGGGTGTATCTGCGAGTCGAACCCGAGTTCGGACACCTGCCATTTACATCAATCTTCCTCCACATTGGAAGAGGAAAGTGGCTTCACGCAAACCTGCTATTCACCCTGTCACTGGGTGTCAATGCAAGCAAATTGGTATCTGTCTTTTAGAGTTTATGAAGCAAATTGAGGAGAAATATTCAGTTTCCACCGTCTGTTCAAACAAAGCTTTAGGGAAAAGTGAAATAAAATGTGTCATCCATCAAGAAAAACACATGCAAAAAGAAAGGTTTTGAAAATGAAGTCTCCCTCACACTTAAACGGTGCATAAATTATCGCTCGTTCAAGGCGATCTCCATCGGATGTCATTCTTTTTGTCAGAGCCTAGCAGGTAGCAGTCAAGCTAACGAGTCGCTCTGAAGATGGGCGTCGCTATAAACTGTCAGCGTGACAATTCATTTGGGAATTCATAGTCTGTGATTTTATGACGGCCTCGTCCATCTCAATGAAGGATGTCTCATAGTCTCATGGCGAGAACTTCAAGAGCTTGATGCAGTCCCAGAGAGAACACTGCCATAATCTTTCACTGGCTCTTTTGTGTCCAGTGCTTTCAATTTGACCAAGAAGATTGAGTGATGTGCGAGATTTAGAAAAGAGTTCAAGGACCCTTTACACTGTACAGTTTTTGCCTGAAAATCATATTCATAAAGGAATTCTTTGATCGGTTGTCTTAGAACGCAAAATGTGACTGGTAGGTGATTTAGTCCCATTATGCCCAAAGGCTGCCAACAAAGTTCTGGCAGTGTCAGAAAAATATAATTAAAGTCTGACAATACTGCTGCTACATCATTCATCTTAAAGCTACCAATTGGAGGACAGCATATGATTATGCAAAACTCATTGGATCATTACAAATACGCCGGTAATGGCAGCAGCAGCAAAACATAAACAAAATGTATGGAATTTAAAGAAGAGCAACAGGGCAAAAATGGACACAGCATGGAAAGAAATAGACAATGTGTTATAACTACCAGGTGCGTAGTTAGTTAATTCGTAAGTAAATGCTCTGTTCAACTTTATATATTTATTTATTTATTTATTTATTTTCTCTGCATCCAGCTGATTGATGACATCATAAGTCATCATTTTCTTTGATCATAGGTCTATCAGGAGAGGATCTTCATCATATATGGATAAAGATTGCGCAATACATACTGACCCGATTTCCATGAAACTTGGTGGAAGGGTGTAGCATGGGCCAAGGAAGAATCCATTAAATTTTGGAGTGGATCCAAGTCATGGGGTGGATCCACAAATTTATGTTCACTTTCGCTACCGTTACAAGAAATGGGATTTGTCCTTGGCGGAAGTCTGTGCTCAAAAATGCCATACATCTTAAAATCCAGTAGACGGCAGTAACGTTCAGTAGTGACAAAACATGCCAATGTAGAACTATGATGACTCCATATTATACTCCACATTCACAGGTACCAGTAATCCTCCGGGATACACACGTAGGCACATAATTCCAATAATTTTGGAAACATATCCAGACGTATAAAGAGGCTGCGGTTGCAGATTTGCATACCATAGTAGGAGTCGAGTATTGTCCTTGGCGGAGGTCTGTGGTCTCTGAATGCCCTTCTAGTTACATTTTAGCGACTGGTATTAGTCAAAGATCACTGCAACTAAAGAGATTATGATTTCACTAAAATGGCAAGTTTTGCCCCAAGGCATTAACTACACCTATTAGAGTTCCCCAGTGCCTCCCACTCTTATGTCTCACATTGTGTCCCCCCTAAAACATAATAGCAAATTGTTTTGTACACTTACCCCAGTCGTATGGTCTTCCATGGTTTTGCAAATTCAAGTCGAAAAAGTGGTGGATTTAGAGTTTGTTTCTTTTTCTACTACTTTATCCATGTCAAATGGAACCAAACTGAACCACATTCATTAGAATTTGTACAAATTTATCACAAAATCGAGTTGGCCGGGGCAACCCTGTGCCATTTCAAGGCCCGGCAGAAAATGATACTATTTGCTTTACCTGCTGCCAACTGAACATTTCTTCCTCTTGGTCCAGTTCTTATTTGTTGTCAATGACATTCATCCATCTCAGTATATGGTAGCATGGTCACTGTACAGTTGACCAGGAAATAGTTCTAGTGACATTCTAAATATTCTCAATAGACTCAATTTCCAAAGGTATTGCTTAAAAACCATCGCACATCTGAATATCTCCTCATCATTCATCTCTGACCCAAGGCACTACAGGGAATACCTTCCAGCCAATAATTCATCCCAAACCAAATGTTTATGCCTGTTAGTGCTCCCACACCAGATACTGTATTGACTCAGGATCTGCTGAATCCATGATCGTTTAGCACAAATTACAGCTGGCGTGTGGCTATCACCACTGCACTGGAATCGGCACTTTTGGGAGGACATGGAAGAACAACAGGATAAATCAATAGAGTCCATGGCTTGGTGGAGTAGCGGACGCCCTGGCGAAGGCCAAGGGAGATGCAACAGCCTTTTAATAAGATCCACCATACCTCCAATCAATGCAAAACACCCCCGTCTACTCTCGAATCAATGTGCTATTTTTGATTTTTTTTTTAAATCGGAGGTGGGCTGCAGAAGCTGCCGTTGAGGAACACCTGCTCCTTAATTGAGGAACTGTGCATGGCCTGTGTTTGTGGCATAATTGAAAGCCTGAGACGAAGTCAAAAGTGAAATTTATACCACCAGGTGAATGCTGGTGGCGCCGCGAGCGAGTCTGATGGACGACACATCTGCGTGGTGCCTCAATCGAGTCATTGGTGACATTTGGGCTGCAGAATGGAAGGCGTGTATTCGCCGACACAAAGGTGGTGTGAACGCCGCACACAGTGCATGCTTGTTCGTGAGTATTCCAGATGTTAGCGCGGATAGTGACGCCCTCATAAATGCGCATCAATGCGTTTCTGTTCGCTAAGAGGAACCCCTTGTGTCAGAAGAGACAGCGAGAGGAGTGTGTGCATGTGTGACACAGGGACACGTCAGCTTCTCAATCGCGCCTGTTTGAGGGACAGAAAATGTGTTGTAGGGATGTAACCCAATGCGAATACATGATTTAAAATGAACAGATGATGCATTCTAAAAGGATACAAATACAGACAAAACTACGAGACTTGCTATTTATTTTATTCTTTAGACTAGAGGTGTGCATCAGGACTGCGATCTCGTGGGACATGTGCTGGAGATTCGAACTTTCATATGGCTCAACAAGCGAATAGTCACATATGAAGCAAGTGATCATTGTTATGAACAAACAAACAAAGGCCACGTTTGTTCGTTCAACCTTAGTGACTACCTAAAACCTAAACCTACCCTAAATTAGGCTAGTAGTGTAGTTTATGTTTTTGGACATAGAACCATCAGAAAATATCACAGGCAGGTATAAACAAAAACTACATTTACACATGCATGGTTGAGATTTAAAAAACTCTCTAGCTGTGACCTACTATGAACTGGAGTGATGTAGCTGAGGTTGAGGAACTGTCAGAACCTTCTTGGGAGTTTCCAGTAGAATAGTGGAAGGGTTCTTGTTGAAATTTTTTGTTAGGCCACACCCACTTTGGATCAAAAGATCAAACATTTTGAAAATGAGAGAATGAGATAAACACCATGGACAAAGCTAGTGAATGGCATCACATGCCCCGAGAGTAAGAGAACTTATCAGATGATTAATTTGACCCTGATTCCACTCTTAATCACTCTTTCCTTCTCCAGGTCTTCCTCTCCCGGTATTGACTTCCGCCACTGAGCTCCGGCGCTCTCAGGTAAGACTAACTGCTGCCTTGCTGCGTGTGGCTCCTCTCTCATTTATCTTCTCTTGCCTGGTGACTGGAGCGCAGAGGGCGATACACACATACAATAATTTGGCCCGATCGGCCTGCTTTATTCTCTCCACCATTACAAATGCCAATCGATGATCATGCAGTAGAGCTATCGACTGACTGGGCCATCTTTCCAAAACCCCCACATTAATCCACATCCACACAACTTCACTCAAAGCCAAGAATTTCCTTTGGATTTCCAAGACAAAATAAAATGACCATATAAACCTAAAGAAATGAAATAAGATGAGAGATTTTTTTTTAATCAAAAAGCATAAAAAACCTTTTTAGTCATTGTCCCCATCATCATTATTCAATAATATAGATTTTTTTTTTTAAATGTAAAATTTAATTTAAAAAAATACACTATATGGAATCAATGTGTGTGTTCACTTTTTATGGTGAAGCCTGAAAGCTTTTTTTTTTCACACATTTGCCTGTAAATTGCTTACA
>JAOTRR010000013.1:5693159-5709048 GCA_028570945.1 Gogo arcuatus | reverse complement strand
TTGTGCTGCTGTCAAGGGATTGGCTGATTAGAGAACTGCATAAAACAGCAGGTGTGTGGGTGTACCTAATAAAGTGGCATTATATGATATATATGATATATATATATGATATGAGATGATATGAGATGATATATGACATCACTGAGCCCTAGTTAGCAGGTTAGCTAGTTAACTATCGAGCAAAACTGGATGGAGAAAAAGCCATCACATAAAATGGTTAATAAAGTGGGACAGAACTAGCAAGCAAATTACAATTAAACATACACACAGACACACACACACACACACACAGACACACACACACACATGTTCTTCCTGTCACAGCCTTCAATTAATGAGTGCTACGTGTTGAAATGAGAATAATATTCTGTCTTACTTAAAGCAGGGGTTGTCATGCCCTAATTATTACTTTATTTCTCTTTTCATCAAGAATTTTCCATGGTGCACACACACACACACACACACACACACACACACACACACACACGCTCATGCGAATTAACTGTGAACGAGTAATTCAGATGGCAGGGGGTTGTCTACTTTTTCGGAGTTGGAGGAGCTCATTACAGGAGGTGCGATCGTCTCGACTCCTCTAAGGTGATGCTACCGGCTTCCTCACCTAATCTACCATGAGAGAATTTTATTCACTGTTAGAGAGAGAGAGAGAGAGAGAGAGAGAGAGAGAGAGAAAGCAAGAGATAAAGAGCTGAGAAATCAAACATTGGTCTTATTTGGCGTTCCACTGGACACACCCCTTCTCCAACCATCCATTTGTTGTACATTGTACTCTTCTGTCATCTGTTATAACTTTTTATATTTCCCTCTCTCTCTCTCCCTCCCTCCCTCTATCCCACTTTCTTCTCTCTCTCTCTGTTTCACAGCCACAGCTTTTTGATTAGGGCTGTGGATAGAATCCTTGCGAGCGTCAAATCCCTGCTCAGGAATCACGCGCCAACAAGACATTGACGGATGTCTTTTTCGGTCGTCGGGAGAGCAGTTGTCGTAGCGACGCTGACATGCTGTTGCCGTGCTGCATGGCTGCTTGTGCCACCAGGGAACATGCGCAAGCACACAAGAACGCACTTGGATACACACCGCCTGCTTTCGGCAAAAAGAGTAAGGACAAGTGGAAAGAACGTTTTGCAGAAGTCAGCAGCGCTGTTAATAGGCACAAATCTCTTCATCCTTTACCTCAATCCCTCTCTCTATCTCAGTCTCTCTCTCTCTCCCTCTTTAGCATTAGGAGAGATTAAGGAAGCAAAGCAATGGGGATGAAATGGCAGGTAGGCATGTAGTCCGTCGTCGTGCCCCTCCTTCATGCTAACGCTAAGCTGGCAGAACGTTCATCCAGGTGAGAGCTTCTTTCAAAACGAAGAGTTTACAACTCTAATCCTACCTAATCGAATACAGGCGAATTTAACGCATGTTAACCATACACACACACACACACACATACACACACACAGGCGTAAATGAAAGTAAAACACACATACAGTACATAACACACTCATGTCTGTATGTAGTTAAAAAATCAGAGAGTTCTGCTCTAAAATGAGTTTTTTTTAAATAAATGCAATCCATGTGCTTGTCTTCTTTACCTACCTTCAAAAAAGTTTGATATTGAGGACACGAGCTGACACAATAATTAACAAACCACACCTCTTGACACATTTTCATGAACTATCCTTGTAAGGACCTTCCATTGACATAATAATTGCTATGCCAAAACTTAATCTTTCCCTACAAGCTCAAACCTGGGAGATGTTCCTTTGCTTAAGGGGACATTCCACGCCCACCAAGATTTAAAAACATAACCCTAACCCATGCACACATTGGGAAACTGCATAGAGAGTACCCTGAGCTCAGGATCAAACTGGGGACCTTGGAGCTGTGAGGCAGCAATGCTACCCACCATTTCATTTTTCCATCCATCTATCCATTTTCCATGCTGCTTATCCATCAGGGTTGTGAGGGAAGCTGAAGCCAATCCCAGCTGACTTCAGGTGAGAGGCGGGGCACACCCTGATCAGGTCGCCAATCTATCACGGGGCTAACACAGACATGAACAATCATTCACACTCACATTTACACCTAGAGTAGCCAGTTGATCTAATCTACATGTCTTTGGACTGTGGGAGGAAACCGGAGCACCCAGAGAAAACCCATGCAGGCACGGGAAGAACATGCAAACTCCATACAGAAAAGCCCCAATCAGCTGCGAGGTTCGAACCCAGAACCTTCTTGCTGTGAGGTGACAGTCTTAACCACTGCATCACAGTTTTTCACCATCACAAAATTTATGTACCATTAAGACCTGTGCCAAGTTGTGGGGAAGCTTGTAAGAAAAATACTTAGAGGTTGGGTTGTTGGGGTTGGGGCCCTATTCTATGAGTAGGTACTTTCTTCAAGACTTGTCCTGTCCCCTACCTCAGTGGTGTCTCTACATGTTAACTCAGACACTAATTGAGGGTTGTACGGCTTTAGTTGGGTTTCCTTCTGTGGTAGGTAAATTCAGTAAAGTCGAAGAAATTGATGGGGTTCAAGAAATAACATATTACAGGAATGCATTAATTCCTTAGTGGCTTGTAAATCGCACTCCAGAGTGATGCACGGTCTCTTGGCCAGTTCTGTCATTCCTGAGACCTTCCAGGTCTTTCTGAGTCTGGACAAACGGCCAGAGGACAAGCGCAATCCATTACGAACAACATCTCATTGATGGATTGCCACTATCTGTGATATTATATTGTAATGGATCCAGGTTTGCTTTAGTGCATCATTATAACTCATTTGACCAATTCCTCTTCTGGTTTCAGAATATTTCCTGCCTTCACAGCAAGCAGAAATGTGCTCGCGTATATAGTTGTGGATTGTCATGGAATTGGCTAAACGCATTTCAATCTGTCACAACTAAGTGTTCCAGAACAAGGTTCCAGTGTCAGTAATCTCCTCATCTCGTGTTGCAAACATGGAGTCCCACAGCCCAAGGGTAAAATGTTCCACATTTCTGAGGTCATTTTCAACATCGCTTTGGCGAGTAATAGTTCATGGACTGTATGGGAGTGAATACGAGGTGTTTGGTAAGTACATTCCCACGCTATAATGATATGTGTGTGTTTGAGGAGCCTGATGAATGGCTCTGTCTCAGCTTGGGCAGCTCTGCACTTTTTTTCACTACATTTCCTGCAAAATAGCCATTTCCCTCCACAACACAAGTCTTCAAATCACGGCACTTTTTCATCTTGTTAAGGGAGGACGTCATTCTTGGAGCTCCGGAACATTAATATAACGCAACACCTGTGACAAGCTAGTGGGAGCCTGTGTTTGGAAGACCATGGAGTAACTCCATGATGTGCATTCCAAACATCTCATGAGGGTTTATGAATACACACCATACCTTGTCTTTGCCTTTGTTGTCTTTAAGCCTGCCTAAAAGAAACCTGTTTATTTTTTTCTTTGAGATTCCATCCTTTGATCGATGTATTTTGGCTGTGGAAAGAAAAAGGAGTGTTTGTCAAATGAGCAGTCTTTGACAGGGTGCTGAAGATGAAGCAGTTGTTTCCAGACAGTGCAAGAGAGTAAATTACGTCGTAAACACACTCCCAGGGGAGCTATTCAGGATCAGCTTGGGTGAAGTAGAACTGGGAAGTGACTGCGTTCCACGTGTAAAATGTTTCTATTTTTTTCTTCCTCCTCCCTTGCTTCTTTTTTTTTCCTCCTCAGAGGAAAACGTAGCTCCCCGCTCCACCAGGCTGTCTCCTGAGGACACTTAAGCATTGGAGGGAGTGGCGGCCTCATGCGCATCGAGTTACAAAGTGATCCATTTCACAGCATCTGCAGAAACATTTCAGAAAGCGTTTACAGCCTGGGAAAAGTGTTGAGGTCCTATCATCGCTGGGAGTCAAAATCATTGCTTGGCCTGGAACTTCAGCTTCAGCTGGGACCACTCATTGAGAACACACTTATTAGCCATGACTGGGTTAGACACATTAGTGCTAGCTGACAAATGGGCGTTTTAACTGCTAGCCACAGGTAATCGTCAATGTGCCTATTTCTATATAATACATACCTCAATACTTCAACCTATTTCAAAATAGTAAACTTTACTGCATTTTGAAACATATGCACCACCAAGTTGGCACTTTAAAAAAAATTAAACAAAATTTATCCTCAAATTCTACCCACTAGCAAGATCTCCTATGGGGTCATGCAATATCTAATAAACTGGTTAACCCTTGAACCCATGCTTCCTTCAAAACATGAAGCCAAGCATTGCAAATTCTCTGCTGCTCATGCAACATCATAAGACTACAGAAAGTGCCTGGAAGGGAGCACTACCTGAGTTATTTCATATACAAGTATCAACAGACCTCCATGACTGGCTAGCACAGGTCTTATCAATAAGGGAGAAAGGATCGCCATGCATCCCACCCCAAAAGAATGACCAATTATTCTCTTGGATAGCTAGTTACTGATGTCTGGGACATCTTCAGGACTCAAGCAAATGAGTCAAAAACCAAACAAGTGAAAGGTCTGGTGATAATTAAAGCTCTAGCAGGAACTTCTTCAGCAACAAAACTAGGAGTCTTGGTGCTGTCTCTTCTGAAGTGATCATTGCTATTCCTAGGTCAAAAGCTTCACCCTCCACACAGTTGGAACTCTCATTCTCTGCAGTGGTCAAAAGAAATGGTTATTCCTAGTCAGGGCTACTCATTTATCAGCCTACTCCTGAACATAAATCTCACCCTTTCACTCTTGGCAGGCTTAGGAAGTACAGATCGTACTGAAGTATCAGACAGGCAAGGGAATATTCCAGGCTATTGAAAGGTGTCAGAATCTTCACCAGACATGACAAGGGAAAGTCTACAGAGTCAAAGACTGGCATCAAGAGAGACAAGACATGCAAATTACTGGAAACTTGCTCAAGGGTGCGAGCTCCCCTTGTGGTTTTTGCTGGTGGCATTTGGGGCAGTGGAAGTCCTTGTATATCATTCCACCTAAACAAGAACCTACTGATGTTTTCCCACAGTGACTCATGTCTCCCGTCTCGAGTCAGCGCATCCTTCTTGGATGAAGCATTCAAGGACACAAGTGTGTAAATTGAATGCATTTTTTGGGACACTAGGAAAACAAGTAACGCATGAAACATTCAACAAGACTTTGCAAAGACATAATGAAACACAGAGTAATCAGGGGAACCCAGAAACAGAAAAAAACAATGACTTGCTGAGGGTGGAGACAGGACTAAAACCAGAACTAAAACATCACACTTGCGCCATGTGCTTTTTAACAGCCATTTTATGGTTGACAGCTACGTATTTCTTTCGATTAGTAAATGTACAGTGGATATGATTGGTAGTTAAAATTGTTCTACATTTATAGGGCAACTCAAGTTCGTCATTTGATTTTTTCATTAATGGCACTTAAGGAAAGACATTTGAAGCGATGCTTCTCCAACACTTGGTTTGGAGTTTGGACAAACCCAAGTTTTATAGACTCACACAAATGGTTGTTTTGTACTGAAGAGGTCAAAACAGTGCATTTGGTGATGTTTAGAAAGTAGCTTCCATAGTCATGTTTCATTCTTTTGCCAGTCTTTCAAGTTGACTATACAGGATAGCCCAAGCTCTGAAACATTTTCACAAGCTTCCATATCCACCCAAACAACAATTTTGTAACAAATCAGTGAAAGTATCAGAACAATGAACCAAATGATTCGAAACTTCTGCATTGGATACTTTTAATGGAAAATGAATTGCTCAAAATATTAATTAGGATACAAATGAAACTGAACCTGAACCTGAGCTCATATTACTTCATAAAGTATTTTGGTTTACATAAGCTATTCTCATATTTGTCTCCTGTGCCTTAAAGCAATATGACCAGTGAGAAGCTGATCTAAAATAAGTTCCTGTTTACCCTTCTGGTCTGCACGTGGCCGAACCGCAGCACCGCATATGAAATTAATAATTCAACGCTTTCATATTAGTTCACACCTAAGCCAAGATACCACTGAATTATTCATAAAGATAATATAAAATAAGCAAAGCATTTGTCACATTTATAGGAGATAAAATATACTGTGGGTAGCCAAATCAAAGTTAGGCGGGGACGGAGCCCCGTGGCTACAAAATTCACAGAGCGGGTCAGGGAAGCAGTTTTAGGATCAGAATACATCCATTTTTACAGCGATTATGGTGACGAGTGCAGATCTGAGGTCAGTGTTTTCAATTTGTAATGCTTTGTGAATCAAAGAGTCTCTGGACACACGGTCAGATATTTCTGGTATCTTCTTTTTTTTTGCAGGTGATTTTAGCTCCATGTATATATTCTGTTCAATCATGAGTGACCAACTAAACAAGCCCTACAGAGGTTTGCTTTTCCTTTGTTTTGTTATTTTTGTCTATAATTAAAGCTGATGGAAAAAAGGTAAAAAGCGGAAGGGCATAATGCAGCACTTGTGTGTGTCTGATACATTTTCACCTCCTGAAAATTCTATTTTTCACGGCTAAATCGAGCCCAGAAGTGCCACACAGACATACACACACAAACACACACACACACAGACGTACATACGTACACGCCACACCACACGTAGCTTCCCCTGCCCACCTCCTATTGGCAATCCCCGCAAAACAAGCATCTCTCTGCACAAAATGGATCAAGAAAACATACAATTATCTCTAAAAACTGGAACAGATTTTTTATTAAATTAACCTTATTAGTGCATTATGGTAAGCAAATGCCAAAAAGGGGGCCTGCTCATTTGCATTAAGATAGATTTTTCAGGTTGGCTGCACGATTTAATTAAAGAAAAGATTAAGAATCATTAGAGGAGCCGCCGTACCTTGCCTAGGCGAGCTCTCCACAGGCTCAGGTTAATACACACACAGATGGTGATTTTGTAACTGTTGAATGGCTCCAGCAGAATGAGAATGATCCTATTAGTTTCCAGGGGAAGAGGGGAGAGAGAGAGAGAGAGAGAGAGAGAGAGAGAGAGAGAGAGAGAAATGTTGCTCAGTGGACTCGCTTTCTTGTTCGCTTTCAAAATGACAAGGTGTTTGCGTGGGTGTTTAACGAGCCCAAACTTTCAATTTAGCTCATAGATGAAGGTCTGGAGTCCATTGTGGGGTCGTGACCCACCACTGAATGGTTTCTGTGGGAAAGAAGATAGGTTAGAGTATCTCCGCTGATAGGTGCAGTATAGATCTGTGGATTATTTTTTTCTTTTTTGTTACTGTCTTTAAGCTTGGTTTTTAAGTATGTGTCTTGACTTCCTACATTTCAAAAGAGAAATCACTTTCTCCTCACTACATTTTCAAAAATCACAACATTTCATAACATATCATAATCACATATTTGTAAAGTCAGGTGACATTTTAGCATCAGGCAGCATTCTTAACACATCTGTACTTTAAGCAAAGGTGCCAAAATTTATGGTTATGCCATGGTATTTCCAACTTTTAACCTCTTACTATGGTGATATCACAGTGATCAAACATTTTCTCCGTGGATCCGTGGTTTCCGCGATAGTGACAAGTGACAGCACAACAAACAAGGTTGCCAGGTCTCAGCAAAATTTCCAACCCAACAACATTTCAAAAGCCAAATAATCAAACACCCAAAAAAGTTCAGGTACTGGAAAAGAAAGAGGCATTTTTCTTCTTTTTCACAGTCTTTATGCATAGGTAATGAATTCACTGTGGTGTGCGTGCATTTCTGATTAGCAATATCTGCAATATGCCTTTTTATCAACGTCTGGTACAACCATTACAGGATATATCACAGGATATACAGAGTTTTTGAAGTTTTGGATGTTTTCTTCCATTTTTGTGCAGTTAATGGGAACTAATTGCAGGTAGGAACTAACGTTGTGAGTGGGGAACTATAGAAACATTGGACCACACATGCCAGAGATTTGGTCTGAGGACTCAATTAAGCAAGTCTTATGAATTTGTTGCTTTCCTGCGTCATAAGTAATTTCCATAGAATTGATAAAATCTCATCTCAAGTGTCGCCCATTGGGCCACTTTTGGAAGGTTTAATATGCAAAAGCTAGTCCACCGGGTGGTCCAGTTTGTGGCCACATGATCACATTTTAAAGTAAACAATTGTTTTGCAAACATTGGCTATGGTACACAAAGGGAAAGTGTAAGTAATAACAGTGTATCTCCAATATACAGAACCAGTTTTTGTTGGAAGAAAAATTGCTAAGATTCTAACTATTCGCTACACACCTAGCGTAAATGTAGGTTCAGAGACGTAATTTAGGGTCTGGTGGGTTGGTGAGATGTTATTTTATTTCAATTTGGTGATATTTCTTGTATATTTGTTCCAATTCTCACAATTACAATGGCAATTTCTTGGCTAGTGCCAAGAATTGACCAAATCTGGGGGAAAAATGAAAACAAGTCTTGTATAGACAGTATTACATGGTGCTAAATGTTTTCAGGCATAACAGTTAAGGAAATCAATGTTGAGAAATGTTGAAAAGGTGTATGAGGGAAAAAACTAGGAACCCATCCATCTATCCATCCTTCCACCTCTCTTTGAGGGTTCAAGGAATTAGGTATGCAAATCGCTCAGGGAGGGATTTGGTAAAAGCATGGGAAAGAAAAAGAGAGAGAGAGAGAGAGAGAGAGAGAGAGACAGGGAAAGAGAGAAAGAGGGAGAGAAGCTCACACATCCCTGCATTAATCCTTCAGTTTCGCTCTGGCTAGGAAGAGAGAGCAGTAACTCAGGCATAAAGGAGGCAGTCATGTGTGTCTCGGCCGCATATTACCGCCGGCACCTGCCTCACACAAATAAGCACGGAATAAGGCTGATGCAGGAGCAGGGAGGCGGTGTCCCTCTACCCCTCTCTCTCTCTCGTGCTCTCCTCTTGCTCCCTCTTCGCACTCCCTCGCGCCCTAATCAGAGTGCATTGAGGCGACGGCAGGTGCTTGGCAGGTGCAGGCAGACAGATGTGTGTGGCTGGCAGGCCCCGCGCTGTACAGGTGTGAAAGACAGCCTACACCCTAATTATGCCTCTAAATGCTTTAATTTCTGTGTTTCAATATTGATTGCTACCTTTCTGCTCCTCTCTCCCTGCGGAATAGGCGGCACCCGGGGCTGCTATTTACCCAAGATTCACATCAGCATTTTACAAAGCTTTATTTTTATGCCCCTTCTTTTCTCTCTCTTCTTTTTTCCCTCCCTCATCCAGAGAGATAATGTTTGGTTTCTTTTCCTGTGCCGGAGACCGGCATCTTTAGAATTGTGCGGCGAAAGAGGAAACATCAGGCACGTGCACGTGGAGAGAACGGGGCGAGCCTGAATGCATCTGAGTGCTCCTGTATTTTGATCATTCAATAGTGGCACGGCAATCAGCGCCACAGCTTTTGTATGGATGCAGATGGAGCTTTGTCTGGTCAGGAATGGAGAGGGCGCCTGTTTATGTGCGTTCCTCTCTGAAACATCCGGGAAGAAGATGCACCACTTGCTCGACGTACCTGCTTTGTCCTTCCCATACTTGAACCGAGGGTAGGAGAATGAGCAAGTGTGTTCAATATTTCACATTTTCTGTTGTGTGATCAATTAATGTGTGCAAATCACACTGCATGGAGACACAGGCAGGGTTCGGGCCAGTTGTCTGCCGTTGCAGGGTGACAGCTGGCTCTCCCAGGCGGCCTGACATTCGAGATAGTGCAGCGACTCTGAGGAAAGAAGGTGTACAGGACAGAGAGATGAACTGTCAGGTCTTCATGCTGGTCAGTGAATCAGGGCTCAACCTGAGCTGGTGAGTGTGTCCCTGTCCATATGGCCTCCCTTCTCACTCTCACTGCACTCTTACTGAGCACTATCGATTTTCACGAAGGAGAACCTGTCGGTGGGAGACTTCTTCAACCCCTGAGGAGACCTGCTCACATGTAGAACTGTGTGGTTGTATGTGTATTTGGTTACATTCAAAATTCAACCACGTACAAATGCAGTAAATAGTTAAACGTAGCAGTGCTTATGGTCCTTTTAAAAATCGCTTGTTTAATATCTCTTGTACAAATGCTTCCATGAGGCTGATATTTTTACTCTTGATGTGCTACGGCTCAAACTCTTTGATCACATTTGTCCTAAAGATCACAAGAGTGCCATTTTGACAATTTTGGGTTGTAATTTTGCAGTAGCACTACATAGATAAGTATGAATGTTAATTATATTCTTGTCAAATGTTAGCTTATTCGAGCTAGGGCTGGGCTTCTGGGGTGTCGGTTAATATCAGAGAACACAAAACATTCACCTCACCTCTTCACTAAACACTTACATTTCTGTTTTCTTTGCTGTACTACCTTTCGCACCAACTCCTCTGTACCTGGGTTTTAGTCTTATGGTATTCTTAGACCATGGCTTATTTGTACTAGCATGAAGATGTTTTTGGACCGAGACTTCAATGCACTTCTGGATGAGAGCATCTGCTAAAAATGTAAAATGTACATTCTTTCCAGGTGTGTAAACAATCAGGTTACCACTTTCCTCACTTCATGACCCCTGAGACAGCTTGAGCTTGGACAATCAACGTATGATGGCGTGATATGAAATGCATCTGCAGTACCTGGGGACAGTCCCTGATGCAATTGGTAACCCGAATCCCAGCCCCTGCATCTCCACACTGACGGACAATCGATTGACCGGGAAGGTATGAGTCCTGAATTAGCACCGAGCCCCATGGCTCTACAAGAAGGACAGGATCAGGTTTTTCAGTACTTTTCATTTTCTGTCCATCTTTTTGTTTCCTCCTGTATTTCTGAGTATCGAGTTTCATTTACATTGATGCCATTAGATTTCCATCCATCTTACATGGAGGTACGCTTTCCATCGATTGCTCAATGGATTGATTGTCGAATGGAGGACCTAGACGTAACAAGCGCTGCCCTGATTTCAATATGTTTGGCGTTAATTAGCTACATCATTCCAGTGTTTATGGGTGTTGCATTAATTTTCGGAAGGATTGCACCATTTCTGTGTCGCTCTCTTCAGGTGCTACACCTCAGAGACCACCTTTATTAGGAAGCTGTTGGAGTAATCTAGCTTCAGCGCCAGGGTGTGTAATGACTTCAGCTTCAGGCCCTGAGGTGATCACAGTTTTAGCGCTTTCCTGAGCTGTACTTGAAAGCTTCAGCTAAGACAGGAGTGTTAAAATGAGAGAGGTGTGTGTGTGCGCGTGTATAGACCTCAGCTGTGAAAGCACTTGCAAAAACAGCAGAACCTGTTCCATTCATTACATTAAATCACATAAGCAGAGATTAAAGAGTTAAGTCCTCAGGATATGTAACAGGAAATGACATTGGTGAGGGTTGAGTGAACCCAAAATGACCTTCACATATTGTCTGTAATCGGTGATCCAGTACTGCAGGTGGTGCTATTAAAATTTCCTTACAAATTTCCATGACTTACCATGCTACAAAATGTTGACAGTAGTTGTTGCAATTACATAAGCAAATGATAGAATGCACCAAAAAGGAAGTATTGCTTATTTTGCTTCATATTTACAAAAAGAAATGAAGCACGGGTGATAACCGAGACCATAAAATAAATTGAAGGTTGAGGATGTTGAGAGGAATCTGCAAGACACATGTTTGCTCCGCCATATTCTTTGTGGAAGTGAGATGAAACATCATCTCCCCATGTATGTATGCTGAAACCTTTAGCAATTTAGTAGGTATTAGAAAATTGTAGATGCTATTATTCACTTTTCTTAGGTATTGCTAACGGTCAACGTATCCACCATTTTGGAAAGGAACAGGTTCGTGCAAAAGCCAATGCTTGTCATCGGAGAGATCATCTAGATCTGAGACTGAAGATATCTAAGATACTAACCAAAAAAATAAAATAAAATAGTAGCCTAAACTGTAAACTCTAAGCTTAGCTAACCATATACAAATATAACTTCAATATCACATCCCTTCTAAAATGAAAACACATTATCAGAGAATTTTTTTTTCCATAAATTGTTTCCTTTTCTTCTTGTTTTGAGGTTAATTAATTAGTTAATTGTATATACAGGTTTTCATGAGCCATGCTACATTGTATGCACCTAGCATCTTGGATTAACAATGCTAATCTGGCTTCAATTCCCATGTTCCTGTATTAGCGTTCATTACGATATCAAAAGCGAGGACTTTCCATTCATTTTATGTATCCAGTGCTTGAGGCTCAACAACATATGGGTAAGAGCACAACAATTATAGTGCTATTTAGCACTTGTAAGTTTTTTTAACACTGAATCTCAGAAAACATGCCTTTATTCATATTCAACAGGCAACAATATCATTTTACAAGGTTTCTTTGCTGACAATATCTGCATTTTGCTCTTAAATGAGTCACAGGGTTGACAGGATCGTTAGCATAGAATTAGCAAATACAGAAAACAGGGTTAACTAGCATCCATGCTAATGGCATTAGTACATTAAATTAAGAACATACAGTACTTTTCAAGCTATGTATAATTTAGGTAGCAAAGTGACCATGTCAGTCAATGAGAAGGAGAGTAGAACTTACCTTTCTTCTTCTTCTTCTTCTTCTTCTTCTTCTTCTTCTTCTTCTTCAAGGGTGAGATTATACACTTTTTGAAGTATTTTATGATTATATTTCAGAGTAAAGTGTAGTTATAGTGGCAAAAATGGTTTTCTGAGTATTGTAGAGGTTTGATTAATTTTAAATTTTAAGTTATTTCCGTGTGTTTAAAATGTCTTTTACTGACCTACTGTCCATACATCCACTCAGTAGGCAGGTTTCCATTAACCGGCTTAATGCACAATTTGAAATTCCAGACTAAAAAAATGAGAAATGGAAACAGGTGAATTTCAGAAGGAAAAAAACAAAAACAAAACAAAACTCTCAAATATCGCAAAAAATTTAAAAAAATGGAAACACTTTTTTCACATTTGAGTCACATGACATAACATGAAATCACCATGCCAACACTCATCAGGTCTTGGAGATCCGTCGCCATGTTTAATCGGAATTACTCTTGCGACAGGAGAAATCCAAGCCCTTTAATTGCATAACATCACTCAATGGCAACACAAACCATTCACAATTGGATTTTGTTGACTTACAAAAAAATCGCTTCTATTTTGTGGACAACTGCAATGGAAACCTGCCTGCTGACCACTTTATTAGGAACACCTTAACCCCTGCTCATTCATGCAGTTATCCAATCAGCCAATCAAGTGATACATAAAATCATGCACTTCCAGGTCAATCAGAATTCAGGGGAAAATGCAATCACTGTGACTTTGACCATCATGTTATATCATGTTGGTGACAGATGGGCTGGTTTGTGTATGACACAGAATGGTGTGAAAAAACAACCAGTTCTAACAGTAGAAACGTCTTGTTGATGAGAGAGGAGACGTCTGAGGAGAATGGTCAGACTGGTCTGAACTGGTCTGACAGGAAGGCTACGGTAACACAAATAGCCACTCTTTACAACCGTGGTGAGCAGAAAAGCATCTCAGAACGTGCAACTTGAAGAGGATGAGCTGCTACAACATCGGGTTATAAGGGTCAGCCAAGAACAGGAATCTGAGGCTACACTAAAGAATGTACAGTACAGGTGAAGATTTGGAAAAATGTGCGATGTCCAGGTGGAGTTTTTTTTTCTTCCAATCTTCAATCTGTCCAGTTTCTGTGAACCTGGGAAGCTAATGCTAACTTCAGTGACAGAGCTGGGTTTAGAAAGCCTCTGCGTTGAAAGAAATCCCCTAAAAACAACGTTTAAAAAAAAATCTTTCCCCACGTTGTATGTTTTACAGTTTGGCAGCACTGTTAATGCCACTTAATGAGCCTGAAATCCATTAACGAACTGCATGTAGGCCACACTAGTGATAAGGATCGGCGTCTAGGATTCTTTGTTTGGTGCATTTCTTTCCGCTCTGGTCATGGAAACAAGGGAAAAACAGACAGCACCATGTCAAGTGTGAGCGTGTGTGTGTGTGTATGTGTGTGTGTGAGAGAGAGAGAGCGAGAGAGAGAGCACAGTTTTAATAGTAATTAATCTCCATAAGGCGACGAGACGCCTAGGTAAGATGGCTGAAAATTCAATTATCTGTATGCAGAGTGCCATTTCTGGGCTGAAAATATGCAGCATCTATTTTCTCAGGTTCACATTAGACACCTGAGCCTCTTTTGATGAGAACCTGAGAGGAGGCTCGTTTTCACACACACACACACACACACACACACACACACACACACACACACACACACGCCTCCACACACTGTCTCTTAACACCTTCATTTTTGCATTTTGTATCTTCAAATAAAAGGATGTACATATTTGATTGTTTCCTGTTTCATTTCATTTGCATATACCGTAAATCCACATGTTTGTCCACTTCCTCCTCTTTCTCTCTTTATTCCAGATGTTCATCCTGTCTTGCCTGGTATTTCCAGAAATTGTCATTTTAAGGCAATCTTAATGGAATCAAAAGATTTATCAGGATTTTCTCGTTGTCTGGAGATGCTCTGCTTTACTTGTTTTAACAGCGCACCAGCTTAAACGAATTTACGTCGCAGGAAATGACATCAGTCCGGGTTACATTTCCAGCCGAAATTGACCAGATGGATTTATTTGTTGGTCATTTGTTTTCGTTTAAACTCAGTTATTAACGATTGTTTTTACCGGACAGCGCATTTTTTGTCAGTTTTTGCCGTTTTTGGGATCTTTGCTTGATGTTTATGGATCATCTGCGGATGTTTATCGGATAATGAGCGGTGTTGTTATTGATTTAAAGCGGCAAATGGATCATGTTTTGGCTTGAATACGTTTATTTTTGAAAAGACATGGATCAATAGCGGAAGATTTCGAATCAGTGTACAGAGAACAGAGAACTGTCGCTACCTGCTCATGATTTTGCCGTTCAACTACCTGCTGATGGTGGTGTCAATGGGATTTAGCCCTCGCTTTACCTCGACCTAATGAGAGTGATGCAGCGGCGCTTTAGTCCTTTAGATGTTCATGCTTAACAGATCAGGTTGCAAAGCTTCAACGTTCATAGCAAGCATCATGCTGGTCATCTTGTAGATCGGTGTCTAGCTGAACCAAATCTCTGCTGTAACGCAGTGCAACTCTGTCGTATAGCTGCATTGCATTCTGGGACTTTGAGTACATCGACGCTCCTGTGATGTCAGCAAGGTATACACTGGATTAATGAAAATACAACACCAACCAATGAACTCCCTCTCTCTCTCTCTCTCTCTCTCTCTCTGTATGTGTGTGTGTGTGTTTTGTGTGTTCTGTTATTCCAATCTCTATACATGCAGATATGATGTATGATAATAAACACACCAGGCCATTAGAAGCAATATATGCAACTTTATACATGTGTGTGTGTGCTGTTTATTATTATTATTATTATTATTATTATTATTATTGTGTGTGTGTGTGTGTGTGTGTGTGTGGGCAGGTGGGCCTTGGTGAATTGTGACGACTCCCCATGCTCGGTTCTGTTAGCATGAGCGAGCAGCATGACGACGCCAGACCTTCCTGAACCTTCCCATAAATCACAGCACTTTTAATCACACCTGCCTCTTCTTCTCCTCCCGTCTCCCGTCCTCTGTCTCTCCGTCCATCCAGTCTCTCGCCTTGAGTTATGCTACGGGCTGCTCGCAAGCGATGTCGTGATGTATGAGAGAGAGAGAGAGAGAGAGAGAGAGAGAGAGAGAAGGATGAGGAAGATGAGGATGAGGAGGAGGATGGGAGCCAATTAGGGCAGGAATTAACATTAACATCAGCAGCTAATATGAAGGTGTCTCATCTACTTCTCTCTGCTGGAGATCTGTGTCCCCAGGGTCTGTCCCACTGTCTTTCTCTCTCTCTCTCTCTCTCTCTCTCTCTCTCTCTCTCTCTCTCTCT
>JAOTRR010000013.1:5644599-5655466 GCA_028570945.1 Gogo arcuatus | reverse complement strand
TATATGTGTGTGTGTGTGTGTGTGTGTATATATATATATATATATATATATATATCTTCCAGCCCCAACATGATCTGAACTATGTGCATGTGTGTAACGGGTCCCAACAGAGGCAGGGCTGCAGAGATGTTAATGTGAAGATGCAGACAGCAGTAAACGCGTGTGGTATGAAAGAGCCAGTTCTGGTAATGGATAGGTTTATTTTAGAGCCAACCATCTGCTATCAATCTCTAAGAGGTATGGGAAACCCATCTCTCTCTCTCTCTCATTCTCTTTCTCTCTTTCTCCAAGCCTCTCTTCCCAGCACCCTCAGGAGAATAAAACATCAACCTCTGCGCAGCTCCACTAACAATAATAAAAATGCCCGAGCTTAAAGGTGACATTCCCAATTTACGATTATTTGTGTCTATAAAGTGTATTCTTTGGCTCTTGACTCATTCGCACTGTCTGTACTGCAAAAACAATACATTAAGAATGTCCCGAGCAAATGGAAATTCTATCCCTTTTATTAAAGCGAGCCGCTGCTACCTGAGTCTTTCATTCAGTCAGCCTGACCTCAGAGGAGATGTTTATCCTCCTCTGTCGCTCGTCCTCTTGCTCAATTCACGCCTCGATTTTTTTCCTCACATTTTTCAAGGTAGAGAGAGTAAAAGAAAAACAAAAGGTTCTTTTTTTCCAGTGTATAATAACCTTTGGTGCTCTGCTTTTTTGGATTGGTCCAATACCAAAGGTTCGATTTGGATAGGTTATGCATACCTTGCTCTTGCAACCCAATGTGCAACACCATACAGTACACACTTGGGATGTAACTGAATACAAATAGTTTATTCTGATGAAATAGTTGTATTCTAAACAGATACAAATATAGATATGAACAGGAGGAGGACTTGCCAGATATGAAGCTCAAATATAAACCACATTTGTTAACATTAGCGGTGGTCCTCGTTGGCTTAAACGAGCTTGTTTATATTTTGAGAAATAAAACCAGCTAAATTCATTCGAAACAAAAATAATAGCTGTGCGAACTGGATTAAAAAGTCCTTGCGAATATATCTCGAGTGATCTGAGGTTGTAGAAAGGTCAGAGTCAGAATTCTCACATCATGCTGACAGTACTGGCATTTCTACCTTCAGGTTTAGGCCACGCCCACTTCGGGTATATCATCCAAATACAGATACAGATACAAATTTTTGACGCACTAAACAAATACAGATAAAGATGGCTTTACAGCCCTAACACACTTTTGCTTGTTGGTATTCTAATAAATACTTAGCATTAGGATTATTCACTACTGATGGAAACCTAGATACAATTCCCATTACATTTGAACATATAAAACCTGAGATTAAACATTCTGCCCTTCATTTATTTGCCGCTGTTGGAAAACAGGCACAGATTGCAATCCTCTTCCATACGTACTGCTTTTTTGGAATAATTTGTACACTGACATTTTATGTCTGTTAATGTGGTGCACAGGGGATTGAGATTTAAAGTCTAAAAGGGAAATGTTTGCTGTCTGAGTCATGTCAGTTATGTTCGGAATAAAGAATTCAATACTGTAGAAAAACGAATAGCAAATGAAAGACATGAGGAGACTGTGTGTGTGTGTGTGTGTGTGTGTGTGTGTGTGTGTGTGTGAATGGTATGATCCTGTTATTCTGATTAGGTTCTGCTTCTCTGTTCATGTCTCTCTTAAACCCTAACGCTGACAAACTGACAGCCTTGATCCAGAGCTCCAGATGAACGATTGTGTGAAATGGAGCTTTATCACATAGCAAAGAATACACACACACACACAAAGTTTTATCTCATGGAACTATTTTTACATGGCTAAGACAGAGTGTGTCAACCAGAGGATTTTGGGAGGCGGATATTGCTGTGGAGCTGACAGGGCTCGGTGACCCAAGCAGGCCCGGAGATCGCAAGATTGATGACTTCCGATCGGCGTGACCAATCGAATGTGCCAGCTCTTCCTGCTCGTCTGAAACTGGCAGCGGGCACTGGCTGGTGGGGAGAACGGCGGGAAGACTTTATTTTGACAGCCTCTCATGCAGGGGTGACAGGAAGTGGCACAGAGGATCAGGACGAAGGAGGCCATCTTAAAACAACAACAAACTCCAGGAGGTGATGGAAAGACGTTGTCCGCAACCCTGTGACTTTTCCCAGGCCTTGGAAAACACTGATGGGAGAACCTATGATTGATATGAATATAAAAGTTCCCGTGATAGACATGTCAATGACTAAATCTATCAGTGTTTGTCAAGAGATCACACCCTGAACGCTGAATTACGCCTTTAGTTTCATTTCGTGTCTGTTTACCAAGGACGCCTTCCAACCCATGTCACTTTTACAAGCCTTGAAAAAGGATCCAATGTTTTCCAACGTCACCAAATACAAAAGATTTATTAAATGAATATGTGTGAAAAAGTAGAGGACAAAGAGCTTCCCGCTGGGATTTTTTTCCCACTGAGAGAGTCTGACACAATTTCACTCTCAGCAAGATATTTCCTCTCTTCACACATTCAGTCTTCTCGTTTCAAAACCCTACATGTTTCTCCAGGAACAGGCCACCATACAAGAAACGACCGGAAGACTGAGAAGGCTGAGAGGCACTTCAGCTTCATGGAGATGGATGCTGGATGACGAGGAATGTTTCTGGCCTTCCTGTCATAATGTGAGTCACATGACTGTCTCTAATGCCATGGGTTCTAGAGAAACTTCACATAGGCAGTAGAACATAGAAAAAAAAGAGTTCCTCAAGAGGTCTTTGGATAGTTTGGATAGGTCGGAGTGTTTTTTTGTGTTTTTTTTGTAAATGCATTTCTTGGAACCTTCCCTGAAAAGGAATTCACATTCCTGAACATTACATGGAACATTTAAGGATTCCACCAGAAGGACAAAGAAATACAAGAACATTTAACACTGATGAAATATATGACTCATAGACACAACACACCCCTGGATGAATGGAACTCAATAGAACATGGAAGTACATTCTAAGAAAAAAGGTTTCTCATGGGTTCCTTGGGTAGTTGATTGAGGGTTTCTTGCTTCCTAAGGAGTTTGCACCCTCTCTGAAATGGAAACACTCTTCTGTAGGATTCTACATACACCCTTTAAGGGATCCTACAGAAAGACAAAGAAGTGCTAAAAGATTTGACATTAATGGACCATATGGTGGTGATGAACCAAAGGGGTTCCTCAAAGGTTCTAAGAAGGGTTTTTCTTAGAACCCCCTCTGAAAGGAAACACTCTTTTGTAGGAGTCTACATAGATTAAGGGTTCCTCAAGGGTTAGACGAAGGCCAAAGAAGTGGAAGATCATTTGATCATTTGTGGTGGTGCAGTGGGTAGCACTGACGCCTCACAGCAAGAAGCTTCTGGTGATGAAATTTTGGCATGCGGATTAGGTCAACTGTCTACTTTAAATTGCCCATAGATGTGAATGTGAGTGTGAATGGTTGTTCGTCTTTGTGTTAGCCATGTGATAGATTGGCGACCTGCCCAGGGTGTACCCCGCTTCTTGCCCAAAGTCAGCTGGGATTGGCTTCAGCTTCCCCACAACCCTGACAGGTAAGTGGTATAGATAGTGGATGGATGGATGGACACAGCAAACCATTTGGATGAATCGAACTCAATAGTATGTGATACGTACATTCATAGAGAAAATAATTCTTCAAGTTTTCTTTGGATTGTTGCCTTTTTTTGCTTCCTGAAGGTGTTCTACTTATATAATATGCTAAGTAAAGGTTATTCCTCGAAAGTTATTTGGAGAGTTGATGGTTTTTTCTTTGTAAAGGGGTTCTTTTTGTCTTTGGTAGGTTTGTACTGTACTTAGAACTATTAGGGGTTCACCCAGAGAAACAAAGAAGTACAATAACATTTGACAGTGATGACACAGCAAACCACATGGATGAATGAAAGGGTTCCTCAAATGTTCTTTGGATAGGTTTTTTTTTATTTTTTAAATTCCTAAAGGGGTTCTACTCTATAGAATGTGACAAGGGTTCTTTGATTAGTTGAGGTTTTTATTTTCTTTGCTTTTATATTGATAAAAGTGATTCTGCATTCATCCCAAAGAAATAAGGAATCTGGCTTCTGTTAACTTCAGAAAAGTATTTAATTAAAAGAAATGCTAATGCTCTCAAACATTTGCATAGAAATTCCAGGGCTGTAATTCAGACCTGCAGTCACTCTGAAATGACCACAATCATTTTAAAACATAAATGAACCATATGCATAATTAGGAGGCACCGGAAAAGGAATCATTTTATTTGCCTCATAGTTAAGTTTGAACCAAAGTATACCTAATAAATAATGGATAGCGTTGCGATTATTCTGTCCGATTTGCATAATTATTATTTTCTTAGAAGCATCTGTTGAAATTGCAATCCTGCCTTTGTTTGCCAAGGCAGACGCTTTGTACCTTCCCGTGGAGTGCACAAATAAAGAATGTAGAAAGCCCGTATAAGAGCAGAGCTCATTCATAATTGATACAGTGGCCACGTTGTGATAAAATGAATGTGCAGAAAAACATAGTCTAATGATGCATCGACAACGGCATGCAATTCCAGCACATGTCTTGTTTAGTAATGTTGCGCTATTACTCAGTGTGAAAGCAAATCTTCAGACCTGGGGAGTGGGAACGGAGGGGGTGAAACAGTGGAAGTGAGTGTTGCTCGTTGTCCACTTGATTTCCAGAGTAAACATTAAGCAGGTGACTTATCATAAAGCCAAAGCTGACCTTTAATGCTGCTGCCATTGATTGAGTCGAGTGGCACCCCCACTCTTTCTCCATGCAGTCCGGAGGTGATAGATTATTTAATTAACTATTGACCTTTCTGCTGGCCCATTCATCGATAGAAATGCTTTTATGACAGCACTGCATTTAGAAAGAAGGGATGCTGAGTTTTGATTTTTGGATTTACTGTTTGCATTATTTCCCCCCTCACTCTCTCTCCCGCTCTTGATGACTCTTGATTTATAGTCGTATAATGGGATGAAGTTTGGCTCTGTTACTGTACTATATAGACTACTGACACAGCTTTTATTCTCTCTCTCTCTCTCTCTCTCTCTCTCTCTCTCTCTCTCTCTCTCTCTCTTTCATCCCTCATCTAAATTTAAGGAACTAATTTTACTCCCATGTTTTGTACTTCAATACCACCTAACTTTGAATGCCTCTTACAGCACTAATTACTGCTGACACAGCTACATGATTAATGCATGCTATCTATGCTATGGTACAGCTGAGTGCAAAAGTTTACACCCCCATGGTTTCTGATTTCTGGGTGAAAAATGAACAACTTTCTATTTTACAGTTTACAAAGTCTACAAAGGAGAATCCAGTTTTCGTTGCAGTTGACTATTTGAAAAGTTATAACATCCCTGTTTACACAAAGGTCATTTATTGTTATTTATTTGCCAAAGTGCTGCTGAATTCTCAATTCTGATTGGTCAGAAGAGGATTGATTCATTTTCAAGAACAGTACCTCTAAAAGTAGTTCCGGCTGTCATTCAGATCAGGTTTATTTTGCGTTTTTTGGGGAATGAGTCTCCAGTATCAGTGGTTTCTAATCTAAAAGTCTTTCTAAACTTTCTAACTTTAATAACGTTATTAGAAAATAATTAACTTTGGCCTCATCACACCACCCTGTCATTGATTATTTCCTAACAGCATCATCATCTTTGTTTTCTTTGTACAAATTTCTTATGAAATCAGGCTGGACTTCTGGTAATGAAGTTAGATCAGTAGAGAAGGCAAAAAATTAACATAAACATCTCTATCACTCCGTCTCTCTAGCCGCTTTATTCTTATTTATTTATTTATTTATTTATTTTACAGCAATAGCTGTGCATGGACCACCAGTACACAACCGTCAGTTTGGGTGGATTTTCTGCTGCGCTGTGAAATCTGTTGATTTATGAAGCAGTTTATTCTAGTCTGACTGCAGCTAAAACGTTCTCACCTGAATCAGCTCGGCAATATATCCACACACGTCAGAATCGCTGCCAGTGCGTGTTAAAGAGAGCGAGAGACACGCTGCTTGCTTCCTGGAGAGAAAGACGCCTGTCTTGCCTCCCTGCGCTAGAGTGAATTGGCCTCAAGAGGCTCTTGTCTCTTCTATCTGATTATAAGAATGGATGGAGGGAATAAAAGCCTGTCAGTAAAGATATATCTGCAGAAATAGCTGAATAATAGCAGGCGTGTTTGCCTTCGTGTCACGCTGATCAGGTGGCTGCGGATTCTTCATGTGTAGACTGCTTTCTGGCAGATTAACATGGCCTCATCCTTCGCGAATCTCTCACCGGCAGTGGGATGGATAAATATTTTTGTTGTCCTAAAGATTTGGTGATATTTGTCTTCACTCATATAGACAGAAATCTAAGAGACAGGAGCAGATGCAAATGTGTGTGTGTGTGTGTGGGTGGGTTTCTCCACAGGGTGCTCCATCGGCCCACCTTCATCAATATTTATTGCTATACGTATTGTTTCAGGATCTGCAGGTCTTTATGTTCTGTGGCACGCTGTCATGCTTTACCAGGTCTACATGTCGCACTCTGGCTGCCTCTGTTCTAAAGGAAATGACAGGGAGAGAAATCTGCTGCTGTAAATATTTAATAAGTCTTTCTGGGTTATTTATGATGTGACTGTTCTTCCCTAACAGCAGCTCCTCTGTACCTGTCAGCAGATCCTCGTACTGATACCCACCCACCTTAAAACGAAACAGAGCTCTTGCTCTCCCTGAAGAAATTGTGATCATATGGTCATGCTTTTGGGGACAAAATGTACACAATTTCTATTTTTCCTATTTTACAGCAAATAATTGCGATCACATGTTAATTTCTTACCTGTCATAAGGATGACACAGCAGTGTTGCACTTCCTGAGACTCTGGGATTTGATCTGTGTGTGTCTGAAGTTTCACATGTTCCTCCTGGACTTCCTTTAGGTACTATGTACTACTGACTGTTACAAACACTGACACTGGAGACTCCTTCCATAAATTTCAAATGAACATCTGCTTTGTATCTGCTTCTGTTTGTTCTGCGCAGAACCTTTGCATGTTTCCTCAGACGCAACAGATGAAACAAAAGACCTTGAAGATGCTAAATGGAGCTTTTTTCTACAAGTAGCTCTGAAGCACTCAGTCAGCTTTGATTTCTCCAGTGAAAATGCACTTAAAGTTACAGAGTTACAAAGAGTTGTTCTTGTGGTGGAAATAGCTTCAATATGGTGTCAGAGCAATTGTCTGTGATTAATAGATGAAAGTTCTACAAAAATGGTGAAGCAGGACTCCTCTAAATTTATCCATGTGCCAAGAAAAAAATGTTCCTCAAGGATTCTTTAGACGAAGGTTTAAAGTTCTAGGTGTGTAAAGTGGCTCAAGATGTTTTCACTGAATAGGAAAACGAACTGTAGGGTTCTACATGGCACCTTTATGGGTACCCCCAGAGAGATAAAGGACCTTTATGTAATGATACTTTCAGACCAAACGCAGTGAGAGCGTCAAAGTGACCAGAAGTCTTTCACTGAAATGAAGTCTTTCTTTTTCTATGAGAGCTAGTGTCTCTTGGCAGCAGGTGGCAGGCAGCAGCATGACTGTTGGTGGAGCGTCTTGGGTGGTGGGGGCGTCAGAATAAAGTTGAAATCCAGGCAACTTTATGGTAATGAGCTATGACGTGGATCGGTGGCAACCAATCGGAATTTAGAAGTGCTCCGCTCTAAAGAATACTAGAGAACACAACTGTATAACTTTTGGTTCTGTTCAAACCATTCCCAAGTACAACGGAGGAGAAATTAATAATTGTGGTGGCAGGTTTCCCCATTATTTATGATGTGTCCCTGTTTACATACAGAGATATGAAGAGTTCTTTTTTAAAATGTGTCCTATAAACTGCACGTTGAAACTGACATAGCACTTAGCATCAACACAAACGTCACACCACACAAATGGCTTTTAATTAGTTTATGTTGTGAGTTTATTTTCTTTCCAAACAAGTAATTGTAATTTTTCGTTATTTTCCTTTATCGAACAATTTCTTACCTTCTCATTTAAAAGATTTCATGAGCTTAACTTTTACCCTACTTGTGGTCAGTTGGCACAAAGATACTGGTTGACGTATAAGTAAAGTTTGCAAGACCAAGCATTCTGAATGAACGTGTAACCACCTATTTCATCGACATCGCAGAGTGTCCATGAACTTCGACAGCGTAGTTGGCAGGGAAGCCAAAGCGGATTTTGATGCTCTCGCTGCATTTGGTCTGAATGTACCATAAGAGGTACCAACATAAACACTACACTGCATATACCAGAGCAGCATAAAAGTTGTTTGGTTTTGTGTCCTAAAACCAAAACTGTCTTAGATTACTAAGAACATTATTAATGAAGGATTTCTTGTTCAGAAAAGTCGATTCAAAGACTCTAGTGGCAAATTATTCTTTAGATGGTGATGAAAGATGGCTAGTTCAAACATTTGACATTAATCTTCTTCTCATGAAATGAACGACAAATGAAGAACTTTGAAGAGGATAAAATGAACAAAATAAGGTTAACAGAATAACCCTGACTCTGTTTGAGAGACCACAGCTCTTAAACATGTCAGTCAAGGCGAACTCTCTCTGTTTTCAGCATAGAGGGGTTGAAGGGGCAATGAAAATGAAGCATAAAGGGAAAATGGCCTGGCATACCATTACAAAATTACAATTATGTGTGTAGCTTTGGTCTGTTTAGTGCCGAGGGAGTGCCATTTCTCCCCTCGTCCCTGTCAACCTGTCTGCTCTGACACTGATGTACTTGGTAAATCAATCAGGGCACTTGCATGTCACTAGAAGGGTGATAGCTAGTCATAACCACCTGGGCTAATTCTCTTCCCCATGGAAGAGAATTTGGACGCTGGGGAAGGGGGTGGTGGGGAGGAGCTCTTCTATCTATCAGCCAATCAGAAGATTCTACCAGGACCAGGATGGAATCTTTAAGCCACTTTTCTACCAGGACCAGGATGGAATCTTTAAGCCACTTTTAAAACCCCTTAATGTGGAAAGAAAGTGTATAGTCCTGTCAGCTATTAACCAATCACCAGTCTTCTCCATAGATACCATGTTGGCCTCTTTACATGAGGAATATCCTGTATGAATTTTGTGAATTTGGTGAAAATTTATACTACATCTCTGAATCATTAGTCTGCAGGTGGCTAAGGAATACAATTTATTTACACAATTGGATATATTTTTGCCACAGCTTTACCAAACAGGCCTGTTTGTGTTCTGTCCATATATACTCGCAATGCACCATTCAATTTATGATCCTGTACAAACCACAATACCCCCAATCAAAATTTCTGCAATCCATCTCATCATCCAACAGCTCAATCAGAGGTGGTTTGGGATTCCAAGGATGGTTTAGTAAATTTTGGTAAATGTCCTAGTCAGGAAACTATGTTGGAACCCCCTACCCACCCCACCACACAATGACTGCCCCACAGCCCAACCCAACACATGCAGAAAAAATGAATCACTGCATTCCACTTCTATTATGAATAATTAAGTAGCCTTGGTGCTATGCAGAAGTTTTACTTAACATGATTAGCTTCTTTCTTGCTTTTTGCCTCAAAATTTCATCCAACAAATCATCCAAGCTCCAACTCAATGTCCAGCAGTGACAGCATGTTGAGTCTTTGTTTTCCCATTTTTAATCTGACCTATAATGAAAATGAAGTTTCTCAAGCTCATCTTTTCATTTTAATGTTTTCTGTTCATCAACACAGCTCGTGTGGGTTTAAGATTGTCTAGGATTGTTATCCTTATATCTAGCGCCACTTATAAAAACAATTAGGACATAACTGACCAGTCATAGGTTAAAAATTCAGACACACTCTCCAAAACCATTTCCAAGTTTATTTCTGTGACTGTACATTCATTGACTCATGTTCTATGTATTGTGTTGAATGTGATAGAGTAAGGACTTCATTCTCTTCGAATCTATGCTCATCAAGAACACTCTTGTGGCCAGGACCTCTGGCCATCTGCCCAGTAGACCCGGTTCGTAATCTGTCACTGGCTACCTCTCAAAACTAGATGAAGTTGAAATCTGACTTGATTGGTGCTAACTAAATTGCGCTTAAAACAGTCTCAAATTGTACAATATGCTTTCAGTTCTGCATTTTCCATTCCCAACTATGCTCTGGTTTACCTGATTTAGCTGATTAGCTACTTAATGAGTACTTAATGATGTCTCATTATGTGGACGCTTGGCTACAAGTACAAAGCATTTATATATAACGAAACCAATCCACAATCTTCAAGTAAATTAAAAAAAACAAAAAACAAAAAAAAACCTGGCATTTAAAACTGCTGTACTGGCAACTAAATGCATCAAAGGCTAAAATAGGTAGCAGTAAATGGGACAGTAATGAGATCATTCATTCATTCATTCATTCATTCATTCATTCATTCATTCATCTTTATTAACCACTTGATCCTGGTCAGGGTCATGGATCTAGAACCTGGGCACAAGACAGGAATATACACCTTGGATGGGAGGCCAGTAATAAGAATAATAAAAGAATATAAAAAAGTTCCATGTAGGACTCCAAAGGTTCTTTGGTTTATCCCTTTTTGGGAAACCCTTAAGAGTTCTATGTAGAACCATAGAACACAGAGTTTTCCATTCAGAAACAGTTCAAAGTAGAACCCCTTTAGGAAGCTAGAACTGTTAATCATCCAAATTACCCCAGAGAAATGTTTTTTTTTCTAAGAAAGTATATACACCATTCAGCAATAACATTAAAACCACTTGCTTAATATTGTGTAGGTCCCCCTTGTGCTGCCAAAACAGCTCTGACCTGTCAAGGCATGGACTCCACAAGACC
>JAOTRR010000013.1:5486336-5502156 GCA_028570945.1 Gogo arcuatus | reverse complement strand
ACACACACACACACACACACACACACACACACACACACACACACACACACGTGGCATGCAGTTTATGGCACAGCCTTATCTCTCACATACAGCTTCTGCTTTGACAACTGTATGTCCGTCTCTCTCTTGCTCTCTCTCTTTCTCGGGTTCCTCTCTCCTTAACTCACGCTAATATGCCATTCCTAATCAAATAAAGCAGCGCCTTTTAAATAAATCACTAAATTTGCTCTTTGTTAAAGCCACTTGGCAGTATCGTGCCTCCTTTTTTCCCTCTTCAGCTCTCTATGAACATCTCTGCACCACGCATAATTTAATTAAACACAAGCAATCTGGTATGGCAGATTTTTTTTTTGGAAAAACTTTGCTCAGTAAAATTAAACATGAGACTGGTTCTATTTGTTGCCAATTCCCACACCATATCTGCTTCCACACGAATCTGGAAGGATACAAGTTTTTACGTCAGTGCATCTTCTGGAAACTTCTCTCATCAAACCTTATGAGGTGGCTCAACACGCTTGCAGGAGAGCACTAATTTCCTTTCTTGCTGAAATTGAACCAGGTTCAAGGAAAAAAATGGACCAGGCTTTGATTCAAACTGACTAAACACTGCAGTTTTAAACCCTTAGACAGTCGTGCCACTCTAGAACCCTTTACCAATAATGTTGGTGCTATAAATCCTTATTTAGAAGTGTGGAAATGGGCAAACTTGTTTGTTTTCCACAATAGAACCTGGATGAGCTAAGTGTGACAGAATTAATGGAGTAATAAGCAGGACCTGAGCTCGACACAGATGTGGCCTCATGTGTGGTGTTGATTAAGAAGGCAGACGGTGTGACACGGTGGAACACGCAGAACATCACAGCAGCTGTGCTTCGTCACCCCTTTTGTGTACGACACTGTGTATGCGGTGCAACGTTCAGAGAATGAACCCCGAGGTCTCTGACCCGGCTTTGGTTTCACTCCGACTTCCTGTAGTCGATTTCTCTTACGGAAGTTAAAGTGAGAGTGAGAACGGCAGAATGGATATAAATTTTTTTGCGTAGGGCTAAAGACGGCTCTCCATCTCCTTGTCTTCCTCTCTGATGGATGATTAGCTCTTATCTCTGTGTGGATTTGACTCGAGCGCTACAGCCGAGTCAGGTGGAGTCCACAGGAAATGAAATCTCTCTCTCCATCCCACCAAGGCTGAGCATAATCCCGGCAACCAGATTAGCGGGCGTGCTAATTGAACGCAGCACCCCCTTATGCTAACCTGTTTACTGTTCACTGAGCATGCAGGTGTCTCCGTTTCGAAGTAGCAAAAAAAAAAAAATTCAGATTAATGCTTGTTAAGTCATGAACAACAACAAACCAATGACAAGAGCTCTAAAAATAAAAGCACATCTGTATTTAAACAAATGGATTGGAGAGGAAATTCAGTGCCTCGTGTCTTGCTAATGAAGAGGTGTGCACCTTTTTACACGTTCAGTGGGCAAAACCCTGCCTTTGTCTGTCTAATGGTCCTTTGGCACCTTGAGTTCAGGAGAAGCCAATTTGTAACAGTGACAGTATGTGTGTATGTGTGTGTGCGCGTGTGTGGTTAGCGCAGCGCTAAAGCTACACCGGTTTGCTTCAAGGTGTAAAAGCCTGATTAGTTCCTCTCTGCGGCGCTGCGGCCGGGAGGATGTCACCAGACAAAAACACCCACGCGCCTTTCATCCCCACACACACCTTACACACACCGACGGAGATAAGGACCTCAATAACAAACAAGCTTGGACAAACACACATATATACATAGACACACAAAAAAACCCACACAGCCTCACACAGTGATTAAAAAAAGCGTTTACAAATAAAAACATTTAGCAACACCTCTCTCTCCTCCCCCCCTCTCTCACACACACACTCCCTGAAGCTTTCACTCGCTTTATTCTTTACTCTTTTCTGATATTCCCCAGGTAGGCCTTTCGCTCTGCTCAGGTCTTGCAGCCTGTCGCTGCTCTCTGCCCCTGTGTCGGAATCAAAACCTTTTTCTTTCTTTTCTTTGCTTTTTTTTTTTGTTTGTTTTTTTAAAGAGAAGACAAGGCCCAAGCGCCCCTTCTTCCTCCTCCTCTTATCCGAGTGTTGTACTCCCGCCGTCTATGTGACTCCCCGTACGTGTTTGGTTTAACCGAATCAACAAACAGCTGAAAGGAAAAATGAGGAGAGAGAGAGAGAGAGAGAGCACATTGGGAAGGGGCGCAGCTCCAAATGCCTTCCACTTCCTGTCCAGATTATGAGATAGGTGACACGCCAATATTTCACCTCCTGTATTTGGTTTAGTGTCTCCCCTGTGACTTACAATCACAAAGAATGAGGGAAGGAGAGACAACATGGATAGATTGAGGACAGAAAGAGGAGAAATTGGGAGAATGTGAGAAGAAAGAGGCAATTTTTGGCCCAGCCTACACAAAGTGCTAGCATAATTGTTTACCTTAGTTTACCTCAGGTTAGCAGGCATGCTAATGAAGTTGCTTGCTGGTTTTAATGACACCGTTACATTGTTTACCAACCATATTAGCTTGATAGTTAGCTTGTTAGAAAACATACTTCTTTTTAACTGCTGTGATTTGTAATCATCAAAATATTACTCTTAGCTAAGCAAATATAGCTAACAAAATCTCTTCCTGATTTTCTCGAGTGCTGCTTAGCATAAAATTCAGTTTGGTTTTTGTTTATATTGTATAATAGTGTAATAGCATGTTAGTTTCTTGCTAAGTGAATTTGTTTGCAGAATAAAATAGTTTCCCCATGTTCTCAAGTTCTGTTTTGTCAGATAGCTACTGATAAAAATAATAATAAACATTCGCTAAGATACATACTATATGTCGCTGTCTTTTTAGCTGCATTTAGGCATGAGGTTATCATAGCTATTGATGCTACACTATTATGCTGTAATTAAAACCAGTATTTTGTGCTAGGTAGCCCAACGATGCTTGCTAATGGCTTGCTAGCAAACAGGGCTAGTTACATAACATCAGAAAAGGTGCTGAAAGAGATGTAATAATAATGTTAGCTAAACTAAATAGGTCATGGACTAGAAAGTTAGGTCCCATTCTGTCCCATTTTGCCTTGCTTAGCATAGCTCTTTTTGATACACAGTAGTTTACTTTAGCTTACTGTATGCTGGCTAACTTGTTTTAATTGCAGGATAAAATAGTTTACCTCATGTTAGCCAGCTGTCTCGAGCATTAGCATTAGCTTCACTAATGGTGCTGAATTATTATTCTGTGTACATAAAACCTGGATTTGATCAGTTTGTTGAGACAGGGACGTCTGTCAGGATCTGCAAGCACCAATGCTCCTGCAACTACTCCTTCTTATTTATGATTGTTTATGACCCTACCCCCTACACACACACACACACACATACACACGCACAAAGGTGTTATCCATGAACAGATCTCTGAATCTGAGGCTGCCCAAGCCCCTCTCTCCCTCTCTTGCCCGCCAGTAATTATCTGTTTTGAATTTGCTAATAGCCAGAGGAAGGGCGTTTCGGCAGGATTAAAAAGGCTTCTGTATCTTGCGTTCAAAGCAATGAAGGGGGCATGGTGGACGTGGAGAGGGAGATATGTTTTTCCCTCCGCACCGTCCCTGGAGACAATAAGCAATGCTTCCATATCAGGTATGCACTTAAAAGGGGCTGTTATGGAGCGTGCCGTCTCGAGGAAAAGCAACGCCAAGATGAAAGACTTTTCTTAAAAGTTCGTCTCAGCCAGGTTTCCTGTGGACTACCGCAGCTCCTAATGTACCCGACCCGCGCTGTCCACTCTTCCTCTCTCTCTTTCCTCTCGTGCTGTCTTCAAGGGGGGGAAGTAAACCCTTCTAGCCGCCTAGATTAAATGGAGAGATGGCGACAGGAAGCAGGCGGGAGAGAAAAACAAAGGGTGGCCAGGGTGAGGGATGCTGGGAGTTTTATCAGGTTGGCGATGGAAAATGCCAGTTTGTCTGACTCCCCGTTTCTCTCTTTCTCTCTCTGTCTCTCTCAAAAAGTCCAAACAGCCTTCTTTTCTCCTTCTCCCTTTTTCTTATCCTCCTCCCCCCACACTTGTTCTTCTCCCTCCTGCGATGACACAGTCTTCTGTCCTTTTCGCAGGGGCACTGGTTTGGTAATTAAGGAAGAGAAAAAGCTTTCATTATTGTCTTGCTTATCTTTTCTGGAAGGAGAAACGCGAAAATCCCCCAACAAAGAGAAGCGTGTATAAGATGATTACGCTACAGTCCCAGAACCAAAATATCGAGAAGTTGGGGGGAGAAAGTGTTTCGCTGCACTTATAGAGTGTGCTAGAGGATTATGGGAGAACTCTGCTAGGTTACTGATTGAGGCAATTACCAGAAGGACTTATAGCTTGACCTGAAGTTCTGCAGTACATTTGACAATTATGGCTGCATTTCCAGAAGTTGACATGGTTCTTGTTGAAATCCATTAATTGGGTAGATTTCGTAATTTCCCACTTAGCCAAAAATCTCAATACATGTTTGGTGTTTGATTTTTGCCTCATATATCCAGTACAAACTAAAGATGTAAACATTGCAGAGGTGTCAGTATTGTCACTTAGCATATATCAGCAGACAAGATGGCTCCATGCCAACAGCATACATGATAAACAGCACAACTAAAAAAAAAACCCCTCAAAAAATCCAACACAGTCGCACATTTGCGTTTTCAGTTTTTTGAGGTTTGTGAATTCACATGTCAAAAGTTCACCAGTGGAAAGCAAAAGTAACTAGTTACCAAAAGCAAACTGTTTACACTCCATGACTGTTCCCCTTCAGTGAATTTTATTTGTGGTCTGCTTTAACTTAAAACGCAAAGCTTTCGGGTGTCTCCTGTATCGCTGTAGCAAGAGGTCAAACAAAAACGCTACAGCTAAACCGTAGATGTCTTTGCTAGTCAGTTCCATTTGGCATGGAAGACTGAAATGTAATTTTTCACCAGTCTACTGAGAATAGATTCACGTGGCATGCTGAGGGTTAAATAGTGAGAAACAGCGCAAAACCACTCTTTCTTTTGAGCCCCCACTGTAAAGATCTGATGCAGGCAGGACTGTTGGGCCATCCAGCTCTCAGGAGACACAGTGACCCGCAGAATTCTCCAGCTGCTAATCGGTGTGATGGCTCGCAGGCATAGATATCTCAGTGTGCATGTGTGTGTGTGATTGTACTCCCGCTGAGCTCTGCTATAAGAGAGTCCATAATGACAATAATGTGTTTAACTTGTAAACTAGTCGGAGACGGATTACCGGTGTCCACAAGAAGTGCGAGGAGGCGACGATTCAACTGTTCACCTTTTTCCCTCTACATCTGTCCTCATAATGACCTGTCCTCTCTCTCTCTCTCTCTGTCTCGCTCTTCCTTTTGCTTTCTCTCTCTCTGTCACTCTCTCTCTCTCACGCTACCTCAGGCATCTTCTCTCAGAGTCTTCATTGCATTTCCCAATTAGAGTCGGACTCATTATTAGTTTATTAGCAGTGGCAGGGGCTCAACGAAATGTGTTTGCTGATATTCAGTTGTTAATGACCAAATTCAAACCCTATTGAATGTATTCACAGCTGTGAGAGGTGGGCTAATAATAGCTTCCCAAAAACAAAAGATGAAGGAAATGGCATTATAAGGGCATAACAATGGAGGCCCATTGGAGCTCTAATGGCATGCCCTTTCATTTAGAAATTGTTTCTTTTTTTCTCTGAGCAGCAGCAGGTTTTTCTTTTTCTTCTTCTTCTTTTTGTAAAGCCTCTCACTGAGCAGAGGTATTTCTGCAGGTCAGGAGAACGTGTGTTTGGATAAATTGAGCGTTCTGAAAGATACCGTTACCTGAGGGAAATATCTCTGCTCACCTCCCCGCTATCAACCCCTCACCCCACAAAAACCCCCTATCGTTGCTTTCTCATTTCCGTTATGTGACTGCTTTAGTCGGCATTAGCATGGTCTTAACAAGGCAGGTAAATTGTTCATTAGGGTGTAGGTAAGGAGGTGGGGGGGATGCTGGGAGTGAAGAGGGAGGGGGGGGTACAGGAAAAGTGAGAAGAACAAACAAGTCGAGGCATTTGTTCACAGTGTAATCTACACATCAATTATCCTGCTGTGCTAATTAGCACCTAGCCATACCCCAGGTACCCGGCGCTCACACAAGCTCCAGCTTTCATGCCCCTGATCAAAAAAGAAGCAGATTGACGGAAACACGGGGAGAATAAACCCATGGGCTGGTGGAGGGAAGGTAAGAAAGGGAATAAAAACCTTAGATCAAAATTTCCTTTTCTACATCCTGAAATCCAGTGTGGGATCCCGCCACAGCTCGAGTGAAAGGAATCTACTCAATTATGTAAGGGGACATGCATGAATATCATATATTGTGTACCGAGAAGAAAATTGGTGGGTTATATTTGTGCCAATGCCAACGTTTGCTAGTGCTAGGAAAATTCATACAAATGTTTATAAACTCAGCTTCAAAAATGGTATGATTCTTATAAACTACTTCATTGTCTCTGCAAAAAAAAAGTGCCCAAACGTGCCATAAATTTGAGAGGAGTTGCGCTTTCAGAACAGCGAGATGGATATGAGGGCCTTTGTCATGCTAACGGCCTCTGTTGTGCAATAAACGTATAGGGGGTTGTTTTGTTTAACTGGCCTGCCTGAAGATTAAGCTTTAGAAAGGTGCGTTTAGCATGTGAAAGACCAGCAGGAGGTTCCCCCCTCAGTATGCCGTGTGTTTGAGGGGGGGGACTGTCTCAGGTCGTCAGCACTGAGCTGGAAACCGCAGCTCTTCTCTGTGAGAGAGAGGTGGCTCTTCGCAGCAGAGGCTAATTAAATATGTGGCGTGTGTGTGTTTGTGAAGCAGGCGGTGAAAAGGTAGGTGATACAGAAGAGGGGGAGGGAGCAGGAAAAAAGCACAAATGATGCCGACAAAACTGCTCCGTTTGTGTTTACATGCACCTGCTTCATGCATTAGTAATAAGATTCGGTACGAACTTCTGTTTGCCTGGTGCCCTGAGGTTTGCTCTTAGCACACACCTTCACAAGATTCTTTCTTTTCTTCGAAGTAGCTGGTATGTCTGCGATGCATCGGTAGGAGTGCATGGAGGTGTTGTTGTAGAAGATAAGATGCTGGTATGAATGGCTTGGCATTTTGAAGGTTACCAGGGCCTGTGGTGTGTTGGATTGGTTCAGCAGAGTTGAGAGGGACAGTAGATGCTAATATGGATGTGGTATTATGTCAGAGGTTAGTAGGGTGTGTAGAAAACTTTGGTTGAGGTAAGAAGTGGTTGGTTGTTGGAGGTTAGCACGGTGTACAATGAACAGCTGTTTGTTACAAATGGGAGAGTAAACATGTTGCTGTAGTTAAGGTAAGAAATGGTTTGATAGATGTTAGGATGAATGTGCTACCACCCTGAAGGTTAGCAAAGTGACATTTGGTGATGGACCTGAAGAAATGTTTGGTAGAAGTAAGGCAGTGGGGAATCAGCTGGTAATGCTTTGGGCTACTCATCAGAAGGTTCCTCTTTCAAAACCTGCTGGATGTCGACAAGATATAAAGCAAACAAGTGTTGCTTTTATTCAGGTAACAACTGGGAGCATAACAGATGGTTGGATAGATGTTAGTATGAATGTACTGCCATACTGGAGGTTAGCAGTGTGTTTAATAAATACTTGGGATAAAGGTGTGTTGGTCTGGTAGAGGTTAAGAAACAGTTGATATGCATTAGCATAAATTTATATCTCACTGGAAGTCAGCAAGGACTTTTTTCTGGTTTTGTCCAGGTAAGAACTGAGATGTTGACAGGGTGTAGGGTGAGGGACGTGTTGCTAGTATTGGTCCATGGCATCCTAAATGGGTTACCATGTTGGAGGAAAGAAGGGTAAGTTGGTGTATGCTGGTCTGGTTGGTAGATATTATCATAAATAGGTTATCATGTTGCATGAAAGAAGGGTGTAAGGTAAACCTGTGTTGGTTTGGTTCAGGGGGCAAATGGGAGGTTAGCGTTTGGAGTATACTAAAGATTATACTTAAGAGTATAGTGAAGATTAACACTGCACAACTGTCTGTCTGTAGCATTAGTTCACTGGGGAGTGTAACAGTGTCAGGTGCGATTGGCTTGGCTTGGGAGAACTCTGGGGCTCCTGGAGTCGCCAGGGCCTCATTTGCTGATTGGAGAGTGGAGGTAGCAAGATGAAAAGGGCCTGTTTCCTGCTGCTTGTTTGATACCTGGTGGGGAAGCTATTCAGGTGACAAAGATCCAGACTGGTAGGGGGGGAACAGATGTGCTTTACTCCCTCATTAGCATTTGAATGAGCTGCTCAGATTGGACTGGCCAGGGGGGCTGAGCCCCTCACCTGGATAGTCCCCCTCTGATCTTTACACCATCTGCGGACTTCTGCCCCCCATCCTCACATCGAGTTATCCCCCAACACACACACACATACACATACACATACACATACACACACACACACACACACACACACACACACACACACACTGATCTGACCCCCTTTAAACCCTCTCCCTGCCCCCCCTGACCCCCCGGCTTCAGCACTAGCAGAGTTTTATGACACTAATCGACCTTCGTCAGCCTGGAGCACAGATGCTATTCAGAAAATGTGCCTTCACACCGATTTTGTCCTCTCATTGTGCTCAAAACGTATCGGGAACATTCGGCTCCACAATGAGTCCCCAGACTACGACCTGGTTTTGCTCTAACTTGGAAGAAGTCCAAAATGGCATCTTTACCAGCCAACCCCAGTCTCATTTCTTAAATAAATACTTGACTCTCACACTTTTTAAACATATTTATGATTTTTTTTTCATTCATATGCACAAATTAAAATGTGTCTTCAATATTCGACAACATAAAGTCAATGAATGAAACTTTCCTTTCATTGGTTCTTCATTGGAAAGTGTTATAGGGGCGAGTGTTAGTGATCAGATCATAAATAACCCCCCTGTGCATATTTTAATGGTCTTTCCCATGGACTTGGTGTTGTTTCTGTGTTTGTTCGCATTGACACTCTCATTTGCCACTTCGCCACTTGGCCGTGGAGCTTGTAGAAAAAAATAAATAAACACGCGAGGACACACACATTTTAGTTTTTGCATACCTCCATGTTTTGATTAGTCAGGAGTCAGTGACGGACTGATAATGTTGATCTTCAGGTGCTCGCTCAGTGTTCCTTAGATAAATGTTGCAGCCTTTCAAAGGGTTGTTCTGAGCCATTTGCGGAGGAATGCGCCGCAACCTTGACCAGCTCGACGTGTTATTTTCACCCTCCCTTATCTCAGAGTCAGCCCGATAGTTTAGGCGGCTTATAAAAAAGGTGTTTCAAAGTTATGTGGGAAACAGAAAATGGGCTTTTGATTGCAACATTAAAGGAATATCACTTTCATACTCTAGCCACAGAACTGCTGAAACCACCTTACAGCATGAGTGTACAAGCGTCCTTTTGTCTGCGGTTTCATCCCATTAAATACACACCATAAAGAAAATCACGATCAAACAGGCACGTTATGGAGAATAATTACAGCCGAGGTCCGGCTTGGCCATTATTAAACAAAAACACGCAGTAATCTGCTCTGGCAGTGCAATATGTTACTGTAGCATTCTAATTAATCTTACAGGAAGTGTAATAAATTTACAATATCAGATTGGAGCAATAGTGTATATAGATTTATTAATGCTTTTAATCAGCTTTGGGGGGGAAAAAAAAACAATTTCGCACTGATTTGCTTACATTTGAATTTGCATATATTTAGTGCACCTAATTTATTTTTATGGATTCCTTTTTATTAAAATGGGGCATACAGGCTTTGAGCAAGAAGGGAAATAAAACATGTAAAAATGCTTATTTCTACTCAGAACATCCTCACCATGGTGCGCCAAAGAAGCACATTCATTTTAGTGACAGGACAAGCTGCTGCATTTTATATTCAGGCCCTGCCAAGTATTAACAGGTCAGCCTATTACTCATTTCAGTGCCGAATGTATTATTGTATTTATGATGGGAATATTTGCATGCATATTTGCAGTGAGAAGTGGTGTAGCTAAGACATGATTACGTGGTTGTGCGTTGTGCGAGGCGAAACTCTTTAAGGGCCCCTGAAACAGCCACAAATGCGAAAATAAGAAAAAAATGGAACATGTAAAGACGATGACATGAAGAGGAAGAAAATATATTCACGTCATCTTTCAGGTATTATTGGTTCACAGGTCTATGATTTAGCCATAAGTTTGAATATTTTTCTTCTTTTCCTGTACATTAGATGATGTACTAGTTGGATGGAGAAGAGTGTATATGGGACTCATCATTTCCTATAATGTAACACAGTACCAACTTTTTATGCAATCTAAGTTGAAGCTTTAAGTGTGACGACGTCCAAAAAAATGGGTGACAAAATGGATGGGCATGAAATATTCCATTAAAAAAAAAGAGAGAAAATTATTCGTGGTGGATTTTAGGTTTGTTGTGAGTGTGTGTATTAGAGAGAAAGAAAGAGAGAGAGAGAGAGAGAGAGAGAGAGAGAGATCTGAGCAAATCAGCAGAGTCCTTTCTTATTAAATAGGCCGGCTTGCTGATAATACCCGACTGTACGTTATCAATCTGGCGCCCGTTGCCCGCGCATCACACCAACAACAGCTCACACTGACCCTGTCAGCGCATTCCACTACCTGGGAGTATGTATGTGTGTGTGCGTGTATGCGTGAGGAGGATAGGAATAGAGAGATTGTCTCTGTGCCAGTGTGTAAAAGAGCATTGGTAGGGGAGGTGGGAGAGGCGTGTACCCATGGCACTCGGCCATGCTATCTCTCCGTTAGAGATTCGGGGGGTGGGTGCATGGTTCGGTGGAGGGTCGGTGGGGGGTGGGGCTGTACTCCCCCTGCCGGGATTGGCAACGATGGCAAACTCTTAGAAAGCACATAACAGCTTTGTGCCTTATAGCACATACGGGATGTCAAACTTTTTTGCACCCAGGGACCTTTTTACTGTTAGAAACCATTCCACAGACCCCCCTCAGTGCTGATTAGTGCTGATTTATTTTACAAATATTTTACAATCCAAGTGTGTTGCAATCTTTGTGTGCAATAATATTTGGGTTTGAGTTAAACCTATTCCATTCAAATGACCTGTCAATTAGTCTAATCACTATAAGAAGTCAATAATAAATAATAATAGTAGTATGGTAATAATAATGATTAGAAAAAAAATCTCGACCCCTAATAATAAGTTTGGTAATGGTGGGTTGTGACAAAAGAAAACCAAAATCACAGGCATATAGAACATAACGAGATCTTAGGCATCTTAGAATTACAGTATTACGCAATCACATGTCTATTAAACAACTATTTGTATGTTCAATTAAATGACTGTTTGAAAAAGAATTTCAGTATTAGACACTGTTTTGCTTTTAATTCTGCCGTGACATCCATTTCCATTTTTTTTTCCTTTCACACTTTTACTCCTAGCACTCTTACATAATGTAATATCACTTTAATCACTTTGCATCATTTTCCATGTAATTACCAGTTAATAAGCCTTTCTATTTGGAAATCTGAAGCATCATAAAAGCTCATTTTTCTTCCACGTGTTATTTATTTTGACCTCAGTTCTTTTGTCCTTGATTAAACTTTTAATTTCATAAATGTAATATTTAAAGCACTATGTTCATTAGCACTGTCTCTGATCCGGAGTCAGTGACGGCGAATCGCAGCTCAGGCCTGATCGCAGCTGAGCACTGCGGGTTTTTTTTTTTTTTTTTGGGGGGGAGTTGTAAATATTTGATGGGCGACCTGATTCAGACGAGTCAAGCACCATTTCACACTCCCTTTCATGCGCGCCGCTGCCAGATCTGCCTACCTTGCTCACACGCTCCACAATGAGAACAGATTTAGGTGGGAAGACATCAACAACCCAGATACAACGAACACCAGGGACCAGGTGTCTCTGCACTCGTCGCTCGATTCAGTCCCCGCATCTTTTCTATTTATACACGTTTACGGAATAAACAAGGCCGGGGGAAAAAAAAGAAAATATGAAGTATCCTGAGCGTTCGCCTCGAAATGGCTGAAGCATAAAAGAGCTTTTCAGACGCGGGAAAATAACAAGTGTGTGTCTTTGTGCGATGAAAGTAGCGGTTTTCCGACAGTTCAGACTGAGAGAATTTTTTTTTTCCCTTAAACCCTGCTAAAGGTTTTGTGTGTATTTGGTTAGTTACAGCAATTACGGCCAGTAAGTGACAGCCAAAAGCACGCAAGAGAGAGAGAGAGAGAGAGAGCAGACTGCTTCCCTGTGCAAGACTCCTCTGTCGAACATCTGCTCGGAGATTTGCATATTAATTAACCCATATTAACTCTAATTATTCTGGGAAATTATCAAATAAATTAAATTTTCTAATTTTAACCTTTCCTTTGCTTGACGGATGTCAGCACAGGAGGAAACCCGGAAAAACGTACGCTCACCTGGGCAACTGTTTTACTCCTTCTTTATTTTTTCCCCCTCTTATTTCTGCTCTTTTATTTTTTTCCAGTGTTGGTCCTGGGGGCAGCCGAGGGAGCTTTTGTATGTCTCTCTCTCTCTCTCTCTCTCTCTCTCTCTCTCTCCGGTCTTTTTGGCTCCCGTGTCTGGGAGGTGGGGGACGCTGGGCCAGGAGCATGTGTGTGTGAGTGAATACAGATGGCGAACTCGGGCAGGACGACTAGAGGAGGAGAGTCAGGCCACCAAGCCGAGCAGTCGAGCAGCCGAGCAAAGCTCTGAGCTTTCTGTCTTTTTTTTCCAGCCTGTTGCTTCGGCCTCAGCAAATAAACGGGACTTTAATTCAATTAGGGTCCGGCTACCGTGGCTGGCTGCCTCATGGTAGAAATGATTGAACGTAACAACTCCCTCGCTGACACACACACACACACACAGACGCACAAGGGCTCTGAAACACTCCGGAGTTGGTTTGGTTTGCTTTACACTTCACTGGGTTCTTCACCGTCCATGGGGCAGCCTCGCTCTTTTGTTCAGTTTTGGCCACTGTCCTTTCTCCCCCCGTCTCTCTTTCTCAACACCAGTCCATGTTTTCTTATCCTTTGGTTAAAAAGTTGGACAGACTTTGTTTGATAGCAGCAAATATTCATGAGCGCCCCGCCCATTTAGAGCTGTAAACTCTTGTGAAAGGAAAAGATGACAGTTTGCTCTCATTGCTTACCGAATAGCCAGCATTAACTTCCACCTTAATGCTTTTACTCCCCCATTCCCATTGGCACACATACAAACACACAAACAAACACACACTGTAACCCCCCCCCCCCTTAAGCCATTCAGGTGATCTGTGTGTATGAGACAGGCAGGAGAAGGCATAGTTATCCTCCAATAGGGTTACCGTCCTCACCTATTACCCCCACTGACATACAGCAGCTGCTCCAGCAGGCACAACATCCAGGAATAGCTCCATCCACCTCAGGGGAACTCTGATCTCCTGCTCTCCCATAACCAGAGGCCGTTGTCTGGGCACCAGCACAAGCCTTCCCCTGGATCTGGATCTACTCTGGGTGTTTGAAAGAAACCATGCCCCCAGGTTGGATTGTGGTTAAGGAGAGTGTAGGGATGAAGACATTAACTGCACAGGAGTCTAAAAGAGCATTATTGAAGACAAGATGTTTGCAGAGGAGCAGTGCTAAAGGTATGCAAGATGTTCTTGGACTGTCTGCTTTGATTAAACAACCTGGGACTCTTCCAGGTTGCACTGTAATGATATAAAGTTTCTTTGGCACGTTCGGAATATTCACGTTGTCTTGTAACACTACTGCGTCTTGTAAGGGTTATTGAGGCTAACAGGTAAGAAATGGATAAGTAGAGTTTTTATTAGCATTTCCTGTAGCTGCTTTAGCTCTGAATTGCTTTATTTGGCATAATAATGTGTCATTTCCTCAGCTTTTCATTTGTCACGTTGATGGATTTATGGATTGTATTTGTAACCATTTCATTTACAAGTGAATGAAAGTGTCTCGAAAGACTGTAAAAGCTGAAAAAAGACAGCAGTGGAACTCGTGAGAGTCAAATTCTCGGAGAAAAGCTATGATTCCTTCACTTTCAGCCTTAAATGATTTTATGATCGCTTGTGTTTCCTGCTAATGGCGCCAGAAAACCCTCACACATCTGTTCTAAACAGACTAAACAACATTGCTTGTTTATTTATTTTTTACTATTTTCGTTTTTCGAGTCCTTTACCTCAGAGCACTGCTAGCCGCTGGTAGAGGCGCTAGTCACCATAATCAATACCAAACGCACAATACATGTCATTAGCGTCTGCCCTGTGTACCGTCTAACTGACAGGCCAATATGAGCGCCGTGAATAGGTTACGATGGGGAGCGCTAAGCCTAGCATTAACTGAGACTGGGGCAATTAAGGGTGTCATTTTAATTATCTGTAGCATTCGAGTGAGAGATGTTCCTTTTATTTACTCGAGATCAAAAGCAGGAGAGAAAAAGCCGCACGACGTAACAGGTAGCATCAGACAGAGAATGGCAGGCGTAATTGCCTTTGTTGCGGCTGACACTTGGATGAGGCAGAACCAAATAGAGCTTGTCATCTGAGGAGAACTTAGCCGAGAAGTAAACATTATCATTTCTTTGTCTCTCGCCGCTAGCAACACAAAAGATTGATTAGCAGAGAGGTGAGGAACAGAAATAATGGCCATGGTGACATTAGCAGGTTGGAATTATTGTGTTGAAGTGCACAATGCCAGCCGAGGAATGGCTGTCTGTCAGAGATGCCATTTAAACAATACACACACTCTTGAGTAAAAAAAAAAAAATCCTCGCTCCTTGTCTGAATTAGCAAAGTTCTGCCCTCCCCCGCCATTATTGTTCATTCTTTTCAAAACGTCCAACAGTAAGTGCTAAGTTGCTGGCAGATTTTAACTTCTGCTCAATATGACACTCCTTATATTCTTTCTTTTTTTCTCTGGCTATCTCTCTCTCTCTCTTTCTCCATCTATCCATCTCTCTCTCTCTCTGTCTGTCTGTCTCGGTTTGTATGACTCATCGGCTAACAAACATTTAAGACGTGTACTCTGCTGCTCAGGCTAACAGCTCACACCGCTACGCTAATACTCAAGCCTACAAAAATGGACCCTTTTTCGCTGTGAAGATCTCATTACTAATAAAAAGCAACAATGATGACGAGTGCTATCTGGAAACACGTAAAAAGCTCACTTTCCTGCTTTCCACAAGAATTTAAAGGGACTCTGAATGACTTGTATATCACTATTTATTATAAAAAAATCAATATGATCGTTAATTGTGCAAAAGATTTGTTTTTGGTGTTCACTTTGGTGAGCGGTTTCCTACAATACCCACAATGCCTTTTGACCAACTGTAGATAGTGGTGCAAATTGGATTAAGTCGTCACTTCGTCTCTGTCGAAAGACAGCGATGCGGCAGCACTTTAGTCCTTTCGTTTATCCATCTCTCAAATGGATACGGTTCCAAAACTTCAACTTTCACGCTAATTCCAACGTCAATCGCTGTAGATTGCTAGCCAGCCGAGCTGAGTCTCACAACCAAGTAACAACCATGTTTTCTACCTGCACTGCATTCTTGTACCAACAATGTCTCCAATACCTCGACACTGGATTTCTCATTAATGTGACATTTAATGTTGGTTAAATTTTTTTTTTGGCTTATTACAAATGGCTTTGCAACTGAAATAGCAATATCCTACTTACATACATACATACACAGTACCAGTCAAAAGTTTGAACACACCTTCTAATTCAATGTTTTTCTTTATTTTTATTAATTAAAAGTCACTTCATGTCTT
>JAOTRR010000013.1:5463836-5476138 GCA_028570945.1 Gogo arcuatus | reverse complement strand
TGTTTTTTGTTTTGGTTTTTTTCTTTCACTATTTTATTTAACAATCGATTTAATCCCATTGCAGAATTTAGGATGCCTGGAAAAAGCATGCCCTGATGAAACATCCCCTCTGTATCTCGATATCGTAACTTCCTGTAATTTGAAGCGTAATTTTTCAGTAGCTGTCTCGTTAGGAGTTTGATTAGAGAAATCAGAAGTAATGCACGGCTTGTAGCAAACATCATTTCCTCCCCGAGCTTCCCTCATTTCACGGCACCTAATACATTTAAAGCGCAGGGAAAAAAGGGTTTATCGTTAAAAGCCTTTTTCCACAATTCAAATGGCATTCCTGCTAGATTAAGCCATATTTCTTATTTTAGTGGCCATTAGTTGACAAGATAAGGCCGTAATTTAGACGTATCCCTTGCAACTAGTACTTTAATGTTTGTTGTTGTTTTTTTTGTTCAGCTGTTTTATTACATCTAGAACATGTTACCAGTGCCCTGCATTTTTTGCACGCTATTTTTTTAAATCATTCCGACTGTCCTTGCCTCTATCTTTCTCTTTATAAAGTGAAGAGAATGGACTGCACAGCCGAGTTCGTGGAGTTCTTCGCTAAAAGGAAGATGGCCGACAGCGAGAGCCATGTGGTTAGCATCGCTGAGTATCTGCAGCGCGCCGACACGGCCATCATCTACCCCGAGGCTCCGGAAGAGATTGCCCGACTGGGCACGCCCGAAGGCCACGGACATGAGGAGAATGGTAAGTTCGCGCCACCCTGCATACCCGAGTGTTTACCTTCTGAGTGAGGTGCAGCTGTTAGGGCACTGAAATCAGATCCCAATCCTCAGGGAGAGTTGGACGAATTGCACCAGCCTGGACACACATACCTCACTCATGAGGAAAGAGGGAAAAATTAGACATGGAAAAGACCACCAGTTGGATGGAGCCAAAATGGCAATATACTCAAGACTGGAGTCATTCATGGGGACAAAACTAAGAGTATTGCAATATAACAGTCTAATGTAAATAATATAACGGATTCATTGTTACTGTTACATGATTCTTTAAATTGGTATCATGATGGCATGATGTCATTCTGCTTTTGCTCACAATGAAATAATTAATATTAAATATTAATTGATTTTGTCTTGTCATCCATGCCAAATGCTGAATGACTTTAATATATTTATGTAGTTTTATTATTATTTTTTGAAAATTGTGTTTAATGCATTATTAATGAATGACTGAATGAATGTATTTATTTAGTATAAAGATAAAGATATAATACATAATTTTTCTTCTTCTTATTATTATTAGAAGTAGTTTATTATTAGTAGAAATAGTAATTTTATTATTGTTGATATTTATGTGTTCTTTCCCTCTTTTTGAATCTATGTGCAATGCTCAGCAAACTGTGGGCATTCAAGTGCATGTGCTCATGCATTAGTGTGTGTACGTATTAGTGTGTGTGTGGGTGAGTGAGTGTGTGTAAGGTTACCAGTGCCAGGCCTGACGATGGCACTCAGTATAGCAGATTGTAGAGATACCTCCCATACCAGTCTGGGCATAGCGCCAATTATCTGCCATTGATTTGCTGACCTTTTGGCCCACTGCCCCTTCCCATCGTTCCTCCCTCCTTCACTCACTCCCTCTCTCGTTCCTTCTCTTCACCACAGACCTGCCACCTGGAACTCCAGATGCTTTCGCCCAACTGTTGACCTGCCCCTACTGCGACCGCGGTTATAAGCGCTTGACTTCCCTGAAGGAGCACATCAAGTACCGGCACGAGAAGAACGAAGAGAACTTCGCCTGCCCTCTTTGCAACTACTCCTTTGCTTACCGCACTCAGCTGGAGAGACATATGGCTACACACAAGCCTGGACGAGATCAGGTGAGCGTCACATGCCCTGCCCTCCCTCCCTTACTGTATTTCGCTCATGTGCTCGCTCTCTCATCCACTCTCTCTCCCTCTTTCCGCTGCCAGCTCCGCTCTTCTATCTTGTGCCCTCTCAATTTGCCAGCCTTTCATTAACTCTCTCTCTCTCTCTCTCTCTCTCTCTCTCACACACTCTCTCCCTGCTACACATATATACGGCCCCTGACTTTATACATTATTTCTAATGTGCTATATTCCCATGAAGAAAAGAGATCATTTTGATTGGCGATCGTTATTAATTTTTCATGGCATGTTGAAGATGCAGATCTTTTACTGGTAATAGCCTTAATAGAGGCCTAAATGGCTTTTTGATGGCCTGCTCATATGAATCTGCAGTCTTATGTTCACGATCGAATGATTGTTTTAATTTCCAATTTAGAAATTTCATCTGCGCTTTAAATTTACTCTCATTTTTTTGTTAATGTTCTTTAAAAGTCAGCGCGTCGGCCAATTAGATAGCATAGTCTACATTTTTTGGAAATACAAACATCGGCTTTAACGGCAGGTAGAGTAAAATGATACGTTCAATTATTCAGTGTACAAGCGAGTCGTTCTCCTGGTTCAGTCGCAGAACCGCAGCAAACGATTCCCAGATGAAGCGGCACATCAAAATCCTCCATTAAATTGTTTGCTATTCGGCTCATGCGGCACGTTTCAGTTGTCTTTCATCTGCGTGAGATAATGTTCCAACTCTAACGGAGTGATTTAATACATTGTGGACTGGCAGATTGCTCACCTGCCTTCCCCAGTCTGCTCAAAACACGAGCAGATGGCCCATTCTCCTCGTGTACCCTGCTAATCCACAAATTACTTCCTATTTATTGTTTTTTTTGTTTGCATACTTCCTTCACATAGAAAGACTTTCCTGTTAAACAGTCCCCTTGGTACCACTTCATTTTTTATCATTATGCTCAAATATGATGGTGTTGAAATCAACGTAGTCCAAATGCACTGGCTCAATTGACGGCTTCTTTTGAGGGTTTCTACACCCTCTGATTTCCTGTTTAGTCATTTTATGGCCACTCCTCCCCCCGCCACCTCACATTTCTAAATGAATCACAAACAAATACACACTTCATGACTAACTCGAGAACAACACGAGCCACATGAGTCAGAGCGTTACGAGGGTTTTCCCCAATGTTCTTCACTAATTTACAGTAAGAATGCTAACCAGTCTTGCCAAATCATACAGCGTGGGGAGTTACTCACTGTCAGCCAATCATATGCAAATACTCAATCAGGTCCTCCACCCACAACATGGCTAACACATCACATGGGGCTGAAAAAGCCCCCTCATTCTGCGCTGCCATTCACAATTAAAGCAAAATGATCATGTTAACGGTGGCACGGCTAAACACTACCTCCACCCTCATGTGGTGTTCATAAGAGGAGAAAGAATTGGGGGTAGCGGCGGTGGTTGGTAGTGGTGGTGTTCGGGGGGTAAAGCAGCTGTTGCTGTTTGTTTATGCAACTCAGCAACATACGAGCGAGTAGTGGGGTCCCTCCCTGGCGCAGAGCCGCTTGGCTCCCCGCTTGATCTCGGAAGGTTGCTGCTGTTTGAACAATCCTCCCTGTGTCCTGCCTTTACGCCATCTGTCTCCTGCCGGAATGCGAGCCCAGTTGTCAGAGCAGATCATGGGCGGCTCCTCTCGCCACCACTTGCATACCCTTTGTGTTCTCCCAGCCATTTAACATATTCACCTCCCACTCAGAATTAATTGTGCACGCCTGGTGAGCCACTGCTTCCCCACACTTACACGCCGTATTGTTGTTGTTATCGCTATTATATTTAGATTTTTTTTTTCTTCCATGGGGCCCCGCTTTGAATTGCAAATCGGTGCAGTGCCGATGTTTTATCTTTTGAATGGAACGACCTATGTGCTGTACTCACATGTTATTAAAGAGTTTAAACATCCTGGAAATTCACTTCCAATTATCAATCTGTAACGTTTACCCAAGCCCACCTTTTTTGAATAATTAACTTTATTTTCAGGTACATTGAGGGAAGGCTTCGTTAAATATGCAGGATCTCGTCCGAGTGATTATCCCAAATTAATTAAAGTGGAATAGATTGCCTTCTCTAATGAGGGAAAAACTCTTTTTTAAAAAGGAGCCTTTTATTTATTTCTCGGCGCTGCCAGATTCTAAAGCCGTGCTTCGCTGGCACGCAAGTCAGGAAATTAAAAGGTATGTAGTTCTCTATTATCATGGCCACACTCGTGCTGGCTCAGTGAAGCTGCAAGAAAAGCAAGATGCTGCATTACAACGTGAGCCATTTGGCATGTTGTGCTATGCGCTGATTGTGGTTATGTACCAAACTCTTCCTCTGTTCTGTTTGTGAGAGGCTCATGTAAATACCCTCTCTTCCTCAGCACCAACTGCTGAACCAGGGAGCTGGCAACCGCAAGTTCAAATGCACAGAATGTGGCAAGGCCTTCAAATACAAGCACCATCTGAAGGAGCACCTGCGGATCCACAGTGGTGGGTAGCAATGGGCCCATGCGCTCACTTTGAATATTCATTACCTCCAGTTAAGATTGTTCTGTACTTCAGAAGATGTACAAAAATCAATCTCTGTTGTTGTTGTTTTTTCCCTCTGCTCACTTACAAAGGATGAATTCTGTTGTTTTGTTGGCTTTGGCCCATCTCACTTGAAAGGGAACAGTTTAATCAGAATGCCAGATGCTTTACTTTGTTAATCATTATATAAAGCAGTTATATTTGATTTTCTTTTTAGCCCAGTATTGATTGTTATTAGATTTTGTTCTAGGAAATATGCATTATTTATATGCAATGCAGCATGTCTGGAATATAACCACAATATATAGATGCAGGATTCTAATGTGTTTTCTCTCTGCCTTTCAGGGGAAAAGCCGTACGAATGCCCAAATTGTAAGAAGCGCTTTTCTCACTCTGGGTCCTACAGTTCTCACATCAGTAGTAAGAAGTGCATTGGCCTGATCACAGTTAATGGCAGGATGAGGAACAACATGAAGCCCGGCTCCTCTCCAACCTCTGCCTCTTCCTCTCCAACCAACACTGCCATCAGCCAGCTAAGACATAAGCTGGAAAATGGCAAGCCCCTCGGCCTCCATGAGCAGTCCAATCACCTCAACATTAAATCGGAACCACTGGACATCAACGACTATAAGCTGATGATGGCGTCACATGGCTATGGTACACCAGGCCCTTTCCTGAATGGTGGACTGAGTGGAGGGAGCCCACTAAGTGTCCCCAACTCCCAGAGTCCCCTCCAGCACTTAGGGATGAGCATGGAAGGACAAATGCTGGGGTACCCATCCTTAGGCAACAACCTGAGCGAGGTGCAGAAGGTGCTTCAGATTGTAGACAACACAGTATGTCGGCAGAAGATGGACTGCAAGCCAGAGGAACTTTCCAAGCTGAAGGCATACATGAAGGAGCTGGGCTCCCAAATTGAGGAGAAGAAACCAGGGCTGGGATCACCTGGGGGCCCCCAGACAGGTCTTCCAGTCATCAGCCACAATGGCGCAACCAAGAGCATCATTGACTACACACTTGAGAAGGTCAATGAAGCCAAAGCTTGCCTCCAGAGCTTGACCACGGACTCTAAGAGACAAATTAGCAATATCAAGAAGGAGAAGTTGAATCATATGATGGATTTAGGTACAGAGGATAAGATGCATGAGAACAACTTAATGTTTACACCCTTTTCTTGCCAGTATTGCAAAGAAACTTTCCCAGGTCCCATTCCTTTGCATCAGCATGAGAGGTACCTGTGTAAGATGAATGAAGAAATAAAAGCTGTACTGCAGCCCAATGAAAACATCACACCTAACAAGCAGGGCATGTTCTCAGAGAAGCATGCCCATTTGTTCTCTCCAATCATCTCTGAAAAGGGCATTACTAGCCCCATCAACCATTACAAGGACCACATGTCCGTGCTCAAAGCATACTTTGCCATGAACATGGAGCCCAACTCAGAGGAACTACTGAAGATCTCGATAGCAGTCGGCCTGCCTCAGGAATTTGTGAAAGAGTGGTTTGAGCAGAGAAAGGTATACCAATATGCCAATTCCAGAACACCTCCTTTAGATAGGAACAATATGGAGATCGGTCTGCCTGCCACTAACCACATGCCCAATAAGGACTCCATGAATGCTCGTTCCCCTCTATCTTTGGTCAAACCTATGGACCGAATGACATCGCCCGCCACCCCTGAGATACATAACAACATCAACAACTGTGACATCCCCCTCAGGCTTTCTAAAACACCCCACTTTCCTGGCCCCAGGCAACTTGGCGAGAAGCTGGACCACTCCCGAAGCAACACGCCGTCCCCTCTGAACCTGTCCTCTGCCTCCTCCAAGAACTCCCACAGCAGCTCTTACACGCCCAACAGCTTCACGTCTGAGGACCTGCAGGCAGAGCCACTGGACCTCTCGCTACCAAAGCTCATGAAAGAACCCAAACACGTGCTTTCTGTCAAGAGCCGGCCCAAGCCCAGCAGTGTCCCCTTAGACCACAACCCCATTACATCACCCAGGGAACACCTGGAGGAACCACTCAATCTTGCATATCTGTCTAAGAAAGAGTTTGGGAGCCCCAATGGTAACCTGGAGAAAAGCACTAGCCCCATGTTTGGCATTAACCCTTTCTCTGCCAAACCTCTGTACACTTCTTTACCCCCTCAAAGTGCGTTCCCTCCAGCCACATTCATGCCCCCAGTTCAGGCCAGTCTCCCAGGTCTCCGGCCCTACCCCACACTTGACCAGATGGGCTTCCTGCCACATATGGCCTACACCTACGCAGCAGGAGCTGCCAGCTTCGCTGAGATGCAGCAGCGGAGAAAGTACCAGCGGAAGCCAGGGTTCCAGGTAAACAATCCTTGAGTTCCTGTATTCCCCCCCCCCCCCGCTGAATGCTTGCATGTCTGTAGTGCGCTCTGGATCTTTTCTGCTTCTAATTAAAAGGTACTTAGAGTGAGAGAGAAGAGCTCACCTGCCGTCGCCTTCAGCAGCGGAAGAGCACAGTGAGGGACAAATGTTGGAGAGGCAAGAGAGTGAGATAGAATAGACAAACAGCTGCGCAGTGGCCTGTAGCACTGCTAGCTGCTGTAGCATGCGTCATTAGCATTAGCACTGTATGGCAGTTTTAGCATTCACGATGAGGGAGGGCTTGCATTACCAGACTCCAGTGTCTAGCGTCTGAGTGGATGAGGGCAGGAAGCGTCGCCGTGCCAGATGCTCCAAGCACTCCTCGCTGTGTCAAGCTGCATCTGTGCCTGTTGTGTGTGTGTATGTGTGCACATTTTTGTCATGATGTGCATGTACTTTGTGTGTGTGTATACCTCTTCTAGTCATCCACCCCACATTTCTCCTCTCAGGTGTGAGGACTCAAGTAACAGGCAAGAAAGTGAGAGTTAATGGCTTATAATGACCCCTTAAGACTCTCAAAGACCTTGGCTTAGTGTTCACTTCACAAGCAGTCTTTTTCCCCCTTCCTCTGCCACTTCTTCCATCTTTCTGTATCTGTTTCCTCTCATTCTCTCTTTTCTTTTGTATCTCTAAAGAGAGAAAAGCCAAAATGAGTTTGAACATGTGGATTAATAATGCACGCTCGCCGTGTTCATTACAGCACAGCGCTGAAGGCTGTTTAACATAGAGGGAACCGTTCTGATAAAAAAGTATTAATAATGTTTCCTATTCTAAGTTATTAAATTAGATTTTAAAAATACAGCTACAGGCATTTAGCTCAAATTGATTGTGGAATGATAGCGCGGCTCTCTTAAAAAGCCCGGCATAGCCATGTCTGAGAATCATTGTCAGACCGGAGCAAGTACTCTTAATGAGGGCAACGGCGCTACACAATTTTGGTCATTTAGTGCACCTCTTGATTTAATCATTACCGCTTGGAAATTAGAAGACTGTGGCAATATGCCCTACCAAGGCTTTCTCTTATTATTATGACCCTCTAATGCAATAATACTTTTTTTCCCCTCATTAATTGAAGTTTTAGCCTATCGGGGTAATCTTCTCTGTAAAGAAAGAGCAGATAAATATAGCATTAACATTCTTTCATGTATAAAATTAAACCAAATTTGAATGCAAATATATGGAGAAAGGTGATATTAAGCGTATGCAGAGAAAGAGAAAGAGAGAGAGCTCATTTGTAATATCCGGCCTTTTTATGCATTTTCCAGTCACAAACATTTTAATGTTTAATTTAGAAGATGGGCTCTAGAGCAAATGTAGGCTGCGTAATGAATCCACGACTGAGATTTTTCAGTTTCATTAATAAAAAAATCATCCAAGGACATAATAAAAGTGGTTCAGATCACTTTTTGGGTTTGTTTGATATTTAAATAGAGTCAGAGTACAAAGGAAGTACTATATTGTCACAAGGGGTAGAATTAAAACCTTGTAAATTGTATATCTTTCTGTATTTTCAGGGGGAGTTGCTTGACGGCACGCCAGACTATCTCTCCGGCCTGGATGACATGACAGACTCAGACGCCTGTCTGTCCCGGAAGAAGATTAAGAAAACAGAAAGTGGTATGTACGCGTGTGACCTTTGCGACAAAACATTCCAGAAGAGCAGTTCCCTCCTAAGACACAAATATGAGCACACAGGTACATACTGTTCCAGACACTTATTTTACCCCATGCTTATTTATTTTACTTCCTGTTTGTCTAATTAAACCCCTTCCCCTGTTTTTTCCTCTTAGTAGTCTTTTTTTTTTTGTTCTTTTCTCCCCTCCTTATTTTTCGTTTCCGAGTTCAGTTTCGTTGTTCTTTTTTTCTTTTTTTTTTAGTTGGATGTGAATGGAAAACTAACTTATTTCTTTCCTATTGACAGGGTGAGAGGAGTTGTAGTTGGGAAAATGCGAGGGAAATAATAACAAGATTAGTAAACAGACTTTTTTTTCACCTTGTTTTCTTATTCATTCAATTGACCCAGTTCAATTCTACTTCTCCTTTGGCATTTCACCAGCTTTCATAGACAAATAGATGTCCAGTACACCACATCAAACAGAAATGACCTTTACCCTTTATCTGTAATACTCAGTCAATTTTAATTGGCTCAATCGTATATTATACATCAGAGCGTTGGGGTAAGAAAAGCAAAGCGAGGCCTGTGTTTCTGTTCACGCCTCTGGTCTTTCACTCGATTGCATCACGCCATACTGCTTGAGGAATCTGCTGGCAAGAATACCATCTCCCTCTTTCTCGGAGGTGTACGACATGTTGGTACGCAGCATTCCTGTGCTATTTGCGGTCAGCGATTGACCAGATGCGTGCGTTCAAGTGCGCCACTTCACGAGTGCTATCTTGGGTCCGGTGAAATGCCAAAGAAGAGCGTGTGTGTGATCTGTGTCAAACATACGGCCTGAATGTGCTCAGTTGGTCTAAATCCAAAACGTTTAGAATAGAGGAAGGTTTGGGGATGGATATATATATCCCGGCTTGCCCCTGCTCTCCCTGCATTTTGGTTGATTTAGTTGCATCTTTCAGAGTATGATGTCATGAAATCTCACCCCATCAATAGCCGACCTTCTGCTTTCCCATTGCATCCAATAGAATTCCAAATTTCCAGTCACAGGAGAAAAAAAACAACAACAAAAAACCGGATTGCTCTACCAATCTACATCACCATGTGCGGCTCAGAGCCACCGTAGGAGACTGCAGTTCAATTTCAGCTTTTATTTGTTTGCTCCTTTGCAGCGGTCGGCGTGTTTGGTTTTGCGCTGGTTTATTTATGTTGCATTTCTGGCAGAGAGACCCTCTCACTTTGAAAATCCCCAAAGTGTGTGTGTTTCCGCTCTCTCATGTTTCACCTCTAGGAGGGAATTTCAGAAAGTAAACTTACAAACACTCGCACTGATCGTGCTGGTGTGTGTGTGTGTGTGAGAGAGAGAGAGAGAGAGAGAGAAAGACACCCCAGAATTGAAACCAGAGTAGACAAACATGCAAGCACTTCATAACATATAAATAAAGTGACATTTGTTCATTTGTCCATCATAGTCATTTGATTTCACCCTTGTCCACATCATTTTTGAGTACTACACTGTGTTTAGAGTCTCTGAGGTACAAATTTGGACTCAAAGCACCGTGTTGTCGTTGTGTGTCTCCGCAGGTAAAAGGCCGCACCAGTGCCAGATCTGCAAGAAAGCGTTTAAGCACAAGCACCACCTGATTGAGCACTCGCGCCTGCACTCGGGCGAGAAGCCATACCAGTGCGACAAGTGCGGCAAGCGCTTCTCACACTCGGGGTCATATTCGCAGCACATGAACCACCGCTACTCCTACTGCAAACGGGAGGCTGAGGAACGCGAAGCGGCTGAGAGAGAGGCACGCGACAAGGGGCGCCTCGAACCCAGCGAGCTCCTCATGAACCGGGCTTTTCTTCAGGGTCTGACGTCTCCCGGATACCCTGAGCACCAAGAGCGCGATCCCATCCTGCGCGACGGCATCAACGGCGGCACCAAAGAGCCGGACGGAACCTACGGCAAGCTGGGGCGCAGGGAGGATGAGTTCGAGGAGGAAGAAGAAGAGGAGAGCGAGAACAAGAGCGTAGACACGGACCTGGACACGGCGCGGGACGAAGAGGAGAACGGCGAGCACTCGATGGACGACAGCTCGCTTGATGGCAAAACCAAATCGGACCATGAGGACAACCCTGAGGACGGCGTCTAATCAGGCTACTGTGTTGTGTTCTACAAGCTTCCCCTCCACGCCTTTTCAATTTCGGTCGACTTTTTTCTTTCGGTGGCCACCTGAACAGACGGACGCACACAAGCTTCTGGATTTGTGCCAGACTGATGAACAAAAAGAAGGAATCCAGGCAGGGAGGGGAGGGGGAAACGGGTGAGAAGCTGCATTATGCAAAAATGAAACAAGTGAAATATGTTTGTTTTTTTTTTTTTGTTTTTTTTAAATGTACAGTATTAAGGCCTAAAAACTATGTGTGGTGCTATCATCTTAAAAAAAACCCTGTGTTCCATAGTATTTATAGCACAAAACTAGTAACTTGTACAAAAAAAAGAAAATTGCACTCCGCTTCTATAATCACTACAAAAATAATAAAAAAGTATTGCCTATGTATATTTATAGTGTTGAAGAAAAAAAAGAAGAAGAGGCTGTGGCATGTTTGCTGCAGGTTGTCAGTATTATGAAATCTCTCGCTCCCACTGTGCCCTTTGCCGTTCTTCACCCCGGTGTTTACTCAGCTAGCCACATGTTTTTAGGCCTCTGCAATTTTTACTCGATGTGAAGGAACTTAAATCGATACCGATTCGGGGTTTTTGAAGTCTTAAACAGACTGCGTTGAGCAAGTGAAACGGTCCAGAGTGGAGACAGATGAAGGAAGAAGGCAGCGATGAAGGAGAAAGCCTTTGTAAAGTCATTTTCTTTTGTATTAGAGAAGATTAAAGAACAAAAAAACAAAAAACAAAGCCTTATATGCAAACCTTTTAATCTGTGTGTCTCTACAAGTGCCATCCTTGTACAGTGTTAAAGGAGGACGGACGTGGTGTTGCTCTCGCCAGCATCAGCGTTCAGATGAAGATTTCTCCTCCTCCTCCTCCTCCTCCTCCTCCTCCTCAGTATTAGCAGCGTAGGCACTCGTTCTTTAGTTTACATCATGTTTGTGCAATTTTCCGTTCATTTTTTTCTTTTTTTAATCAGTATTACTACACCAAACAAGATCTGGTGTAGTACTACTACACCAAATAATCTCTCCAACAACAAGAACAACAACAACAACAACAACAACAACAACAAAAAGATTCATTTTATTATGTCAGTTAAAATTTTAAACATTTTATTTATGTGGCCCATTTTGTATTTCCTAATTTTATTTATTTCATACTGTAGTGTACAGTATTATAGTTCTTCAATATATAGATATATTTTAGTAAAAATGAAACATGAAGATCACTTGGGCAAATTTTACGTAAAGAGAGCATTTATTGTGTTTTGAGACATTAATTGTGAAATGCGAATTTTCAGCTTCTTTCTTTTCTCGTTTTTTTTTCCTCTTTTTCTTTTTCCAGTTTACTGGAAAAATTCCAAATTTGGGAACTTTTGATACAATATTGTGAAACACTGTATTTTCAACTGAGAAAAAAAATATTCCACTTTCTTCATCTTGTTTTTTTTTTTTTTTAAATAAAAAAATGAAGAGGGACTGTTAAAATAAATACAATGTATTATACCATGAGAGAGAAAAAAAAAGAATCTTTCCTGAAATGTCTTTGTAAAAGTATTATTGAATTTTTAATTTGTAATTCCTCTTGGAAATGACCATGCTCGAATAAACGTAGCCAAATGAAAAGAGGTGACACGGCATCTTTATTGCTTTACTATGTTTGTAAATTGTATGTGAAATTAAAGAATTAAATCAA
>JAOTRR010000013.1:5411399-5422190 GCA_028570945.1 Gogo arcuatus | reverse complement strand
ACACACACACACACACACACACACACACACACACACACACACACACACACATAAGGAAATTGTATGACCCAACTTAAATATTTATTTTTTATGTAATGAGAAAACAATTAATTCCAGATTAATTAAAAAAAATGCATACTGTCAAAAATATCATAATTATGTAAAACAATACAACAGTGACATTTGAAATCAACATTACAGTTGCTTTATAACGATCTCTCAGCTCCTCATTAGTGGTAAACGTTGTTTAGTGCATCACATAGATAATTATAATGATTAAAAACTAGAAAGCATTTATTTATAGCACATTAATAGGACTTTATATTGCTTTATTAAGCAATATTACAGTTTTTAAGATGCTTCCAAGAAACGAGTAATGACTTGCAAAGAATTATGATGATTTAAGAGAGTTAGAATGATTCGCCTTTGTAGAAGTGGTACTGAAATTATTTCCAATGTGTTAGCTTTTCAGGGTTTTCCCCCAGACGAGCATCCGGTGCATTTCTAAACTATTTTCAGCTCGCTGACCAAAACACACTTTCTTTGCTGTTTGAGGAGCCACGCACGATGAAACGCAACTTTTCAACAGACAGAAAGGTTCTCATTAAAAAGCCAAAATCAACAACAGGCTGAATATTTCTATCCCCCCTCCAAAACTCCAAAATCTGTTGGCTTTGTTTTTTAACATTAATTCCCTTTCTGTTACGAAGAGGCAGGAAATAAAGTACAGTTCCTTCAGTATCTTTCAGTTCACACGTTTTGATTTTTCTCCTCACTACATTCCTCTACAATCATACAGTTAACTTATTAGCATCAGATATAAAAAAAACAACAGAATGAAACAAAAAACAAACAAAAAACTTCAACAGAATGAAAGTTAATACCAATCAGTCTAATCTATCTGTTGCTAGTACACTTTGTATTTAGCAAGGAAGCTAATTGGAATTTGGAAGCTAGTTTGTTATTAGCATTCAGCTAGTCTTGTGTTGTCAGAGGTGTTAGCATGCAAGCTAACATTTATGAGAGTTGTTAGTTAGCCTTTGCTAATGTTTTTCTTTTTAGATGACTAGTTTGGGATCAGTAACTAAAAAAATAGCGTGAAGCTTTTGCAAATCTCTTACTTTTTCAGACACAGTTTTTACATTTCTACTTCAGCTCAAGAGACAAATTTGAAAATTGTAACTTTTACCAGAGGTTTTGTTTCGATGAGTCATTTCACTTGTACTGGAGTAAAAAAATTGACATACATTAACCACCTTTGTTGTCGATTCATTTCTTTTCTCGCTGCTAACAAATCCATTCAGCATCTGTGTGTGTGTGTGTCTCTGGATCTGCTCTTTATTTCTGTTTAAGGACTTGACACCACAAAATATGACATCTTGTGAGAATATGTGGAGAAAAAGCCCTGTGCAGTTGTGCCTGAGACTAAATATTGTTCTAAGCCGAAGCCGATGGCAGATGATAAGTAATTACTGGAGTCCTCTGTCTCTGAGGAGAGCGAGTCTGGGAAACTTTGCCTTGGGTGCTTGTGTCAAAACTATTTTGTTTTAGAACTCCAATTAGTAAAGAGAGTGCGATCTACAGTATAGTACAGGCGAATGTTTCATTTCATTTTTTATCCTGTTTTATCCCGCTTCATACGATTTGTGTAGTTTCCAGATGAGGAACAACGGATGGGAGGAAGAACGGAAATGCAGCAAAGCAGGCCTGGAACCTAACGCACGATTTGAACTGAACTCAGCAAAATCGGACATATTGCACCGATATGACATTCAATCAAGCACAAAACACTTTTGGCAGCGGCGTTCTGTGTTCCGAGCTTTTGCCGCTTTCATTCTCATTTCATCCTCCCTCCATCTCTTCAGCCGCTTCCTTGCATTCCCTTTCCTTACGCTTCAGAGAGAGAGAGAGAGGGAGAGAGAGAGAGACTTGGAGACTCATGCACTCGCGATGCAAGCATCCTGCCCAGAGTGTTTTTCAGCTCATTTTCAAATGGTAATTTGCCTTATCCAAAGCAAACTCGTCGAGTGTAAGTAAGTGATTATTTGCATGGCTGGCAATCACTCGGCATGCCTGCGGTCTTTCTCCAAATGCTCAGATATGTCCACTCTTTGAAAGGCAGAAAATGCCGCGAGCGACTGCGGGTGGAAATGCGAGGTGTTTTATTTATTTATTTATTTATTTATTTATTTATTTTTAAACGCTCGCCTCTTTGAAGTCTGTGATTGTCCACATGCATAAAAGACAAACTTTCAAATTGGATGGACTACCTTCGACCTCTACGAATCCATTTTATCTTTCTCTGTGAACAGAGAAAGAAAAAAACTGAGTATATATTCGTATGGTTTTGTCTGGAAAAAGAAAGTTATTTTTCGGCTTTTAAGATTTATTCTGTAAACAATTCTCTATAGAAGATATCAAGAAGAAAACACTTCAAGGAAATAATCAGTGACGGGATGATGTGAGGCTAAGTGAGTTAGCACTACCACCATCCCCATCACCTCAAAGTTGGCTATTTATCATAGTGTAATTTTTATCCATTTATAGTTACTTGAATAAATTATTAACAATAACTTATAGCAGTGGTTCCTTCACCGGTGTTTCTTTTCTTTGTCTTGAAGTTGATATATAAATACAAAAAAATACACGTTTTCTTCATGTCACTGAGATTTTGCAAAAAAGTTGTTTGTCTTGACTTTCACGTTGTAGAAAACGTACTGACACTGGAGACTCCTTTACAGAAGGCTTCTCTTTTTAATCTGTTGTTTACACGAAGCATTTGCAATACAAGTCCCTGGGTAAATTACTACAGAAATGATAAAGTGTTAGAACTACTAGTGTAGTAGTTTTATAGTAGTAGGGTTGTAGAAAATGAATGGATAAGATTAGAGAAGAAGTCAACAGCGCTGTGGTTTAAAGAGACTGAAGTATGTGCATTATGCGAGGTTATTTTTAATGGATGGTGGTATCATGCAACAAACTCCAATCTCTAGCTTCACATTTAATTACATGCATTTTTAGAGTAGGCATTAACTAAACCAAATATTCATTTACTATCTACCGCGTTTCAAAGATTTCAAGGTCTAAACCAAATTTGCATTGATGGATGATATAATCAATGAAAGGCTTAAACTGAATTAAAGCAACACCACAATTAGCTTTGGTCTTCTGCATGTCACAAAGGGCCTTTCGAGCAGAATAAAACACCAAATGTCCCTCAGCCGTGACACGGCCATTTATCAATCAGCATCGGCCACATTGACAAGTGCTAATTTAATAGAGACTGCCCCGGCTGGCAGGAAGCCGCACTGACACACAATACAAACTCATTTATCACTATAGAGCCGCGTGGCACTGCGTCTCTCCCTCCCTCGCTCCATCTCATTCACTCTTTCCTACGGATCGGGACCTGGGGTCACTCCACCATGCAGCGCCGCTTGACGTTTTTGCAGGTGCTGCTTTTTTTCTGACAAGGCCCGTCTTTTATCTTTGCATCTGCAGGAAAACACTGGAGGTTCATTATGCTATAGCGGAAGGGGTATGGTGCCGACATGGTGTAATTTAGGTGCACAAAGCCGAACCTCTCTGTGCATCTCTCTCTCTCTCTCTCTCTCTCTCTCTCTTTCTGTAAAATTCTGAGCAACGCAGGCATGCGGTAGAAAAAGCTCCACTAATGTAATCACATATGAACAGCAGCTGCTCAGGAAACCGGTGCTTTGAATGACTGGGTGGCTTTGAATCTGACACATCTCTTAAAATTAAAAAAAAAAAAGAAAAAGAAAAAAAGTTTGCAGAAATGTAGGCCGGCGTAAACACAGGGTTGTGACGAACCTCTGTGTGATTGTCAGAAGGGAACAGGAGAAGCTTTGATCATGGACACTCACAGAGCAAGGGAGTCAAAAGAATCGCCGGAGGCACTTCAGAATTGAGACAGAACCAAAAAAAAAAAAAAAAAAGAAACAGTCTGAATGATGTGAACGAGAAAACAGGCCTGATTTCCCCAAACCTTCAGCAGATCTTCGTATCTCAGAGGAAAAGCAGCAAAGGAAAAGCCGCTACCTTCGTTTTAGGCCCGACATCAAGCGCAAGCTTCGCATTAAACCGAGCTGAGCTCAGGAGCGTGCCTGGAACTGGAGTGAATCCCCTCAGAGTAGTCAGCGCATAGGTACACAAGGTACCATTGTGAATGTGATATTCATTTTGAGGTGAATAATTCAGCAAACGCAGAATGAAGAAACACCTCTGGGCTTTTTGCACAGTGCTAAAGACAAGGAGGTGGCTGAGGACGAGGAGGAGATACAAAGGAAAGAGAAAGTGGAATGAGAGCTGCCAGACGGAGCTGAAGTTTTTGTTTTGAACGTACATGGGGTGTTGGAAAGTGTTCTGAGACAATAATAATAATTTGTTCGAAAATAAAATGTACATAATTTCCATAACTCATACCATACCTGTAATCAATGAGCCAAGATGTTGCTTATCTTGAAGACAAATTCAGCTGTCTGTTATGATGGACTTTAAGGCATGGTGCTATTAATTAATTCATTCATTAATTAACAGTGCCATCTTCGTGTATTTAATATCTGCCTCGAATGTCATTCCATAGTTGTTTTATTGATTTTTTTTTTTCAGCCAGTAAAAGGAACTGGAGGCTTCCCTTAATTTAGACTCATTCCTTCACTGATCTAAACTTTGGACACTAAACATGTCTTTACTCGTTGACTACATTGAGCAAAGAGGAAATAAAAATATATATATTAGAATGAAATACGAAATCAGGAAGAAATGCACATTTTACCAAAGAATTCTTTAAAAAAATTAATAACATACCAAAGAAAGGTGAATCTCCAATCACCGAAGCAAGTTGTGAGGGCCTTGCATATCAACCACTTTTCATTTGTATGTTCTGATTTGTGAAGTCAAAACTGTTGGTTGTGCTAGTTTGTTTTATTCAACAGAATTAACACAAAGGAACAATGCAAATTTGGTTGGTTTTTTCACCTTCAGCCATGACATTTGGCAATTCATTCATTCATACTGTTATTAACAGTACATTGTATACAGACTTGCCTGAAGTGAAACATTTCCCTTTCGTATGTACCTCAATCAAGTACATTTCTAGCAATTTAAACCCCCCAAAAGTGAAAAATGGAGAAAATTAAAGATTTTAAATTGAAATATTTAATTCCAGTTCCACTGAAAGATGCCAAAAACACACAGATTTTATATTATATATAAAGCAGGTATACAATATTTATTCATTATTATCTCCGCCAACTGTGTTGGAGGAGGTTATGTTTTTGCCTCCATTTGTTTGTCTGTTCCCAACGTAACTCAAAAAGTAGTGAGCATATTTTGAGGAAATTTGGAGGAAAGTTGAGCCATGGGCCGAGGAACAATTTATTAGATTTTGATGCAAATCCGAATAAATGGCTTGGCGGAGGTATCCACTCTACTGAGTGCCCTTCTAGTTTCTGTTTATTATTGTAATATTTCTCTGTCAAGTTTTGATTTGACAGTATGGAGCTACCTTTACAACACCTTCCCACAGTGTAGGATTGGGAGACATGGCAGCATTGACTGACCGCCATGTTCACCCGACCCAACACCTATCGACTTCTTTTTTTTGGGTTGTAGTAAAGGAGAAGGTTTTTGAGAAAAGGCCCCACATAGTGGATGAATTGAAGGAGGCTTTTATCATCTCGCAAACTTTTATGGACATTGACACCAACCAGAATTTCTGTGTTACCATGTATAAGTGTCAGGGACAGGTTCCATGGAGGACATTTCGAACACAAAAACACAAAATGGCTATAAAAATAATAAATATGACCAGTTAGGAGTGTGAAATGAGTCACTTTGATTATAAGCATTCCTCCATATCATTCTCTTTACTATTATTTCTTGAGGTAAATGCCAGTCCAGGAATTTGATCTATTTTGATCTATTAGGCTCACACGAGTTTTTCTACAACACAACCAACAACTTGGCCAAAGCATGACATTCACTGTGGACGGAAATCATGCTTTGCTAGCAATTAAACCACAGTTTACTTTTAAGCAGACTTTTTTTTCTTCAGCTGTCTTTTTTTAACTGGCTCCTTATTCACCTTATGTAAGCATATTCAATGTTACAAAGTAAACTAAAAATACATTATTTTAGTAATGCTTAAAAAAAGAGGGTTTAAAATTGAATTTTTTTTCCCGCTGCAGTGACATCCAGTGTGTTTTCTCAGACTTCCACACATATACGCGATACTATAATTATCTCGAGTATCTTCATTCCAGTTGAAACAGAATATAGTACCCAAGCTCAACAGTAATTGAACTCATAACCTTCTGGTAATTAGCACAGAAGCTTAGCTACTCAGGAGCCATTTCCCTCACGTATAAACACTTCTACCAAACACAAACAGGTATGATGATACAGGCTCTATCTGCCTTAGCTCCCATCAGCCTGGCCAGGTGAGCGTCACGGCCTAGGAGAAGCTCCGAGTGGCATGATTAAAGTGGTCTGGAAAGAGCTAATGAAATGAAAACAGCTGTTAGTTGCCTTCTACCAGTTGATCTCTTTCTCTTTGTTCACTTCCTCTCTCATACACACACGATATATCAACAGTATGTTTTCAATCACATAATATTAGCCTTAAGCCATATCGCCTTTCAGGTTAGTGTGTGTGTGTGTGTGTGTGTGTGTGTGTGTGTGTGTGTGTGAGAGAGAGAGAGAGAGAGAGATGAAAGGAAGAGCCTGAAGTGCCTCAGGCATTTTGCTTTAGGTAATCCTCCTCTGTTATATCCCTGCATGACATAATTTCTGTCTGCCTCTGGGGTGTCTCGCTTATATATATATGTATATATCTCTTAGTATCATACAGATCTATCGATCCATCTTACACGTAAAGCTCCAGTTTGTAACATTTTATTCATTAAAGCTTAAACATAGCGTTATAGAAAAGAGAATTTAAAAAAAGACAACCGTAAACACTTAACGTATTGTATGTTCCGACATGCTTTTCTGCTCAGCACAGATGTAAAGAGTGGTTACTCTATTTAAATGCCAAACTTTGCTTGCTTTCTTCATGACATTTAACAGACAAGGGTGTGATTCATTTTAGACCTGAACCTGCTAAAGCACTATGGAAAAGTGGTTGCTAGAACATTCCTTCACTTGTTAGCTACATTAGCCTTGTAGAAGCTAACACTCCACAAGTATTTAACATGTCTGATTGGCTTGGGTGATTAATTGTTTTAATTTGATTTGATTTTTCAATTAAAAAGCACTCAATAATTTAAATGACATGGCAAATAATTTGCTGAAAGTTGGCTACTCACTGCAAAAAATATTTTAAACCTACTTGACATTTTTACTTGAAATAGTCTTATTCTATTGGCAGATCATTTTGCAAAATGGAAGCATTTGTTTCTAGATATTTCTAGAAGGTTTAAAGCTTAAAATGAGTAGAAGTGTCTGTTAAACCAATTTCTAATCTTATATTTGATTTATGCTTTAATTTATTCTTATATCAGGAAATACTAGATAAATGTGACTATATTCAAGATTTTATCACGAGCCAAGATGCAGTATTTTTTTTTTCAGTATTTTTATTTGAGCATGGTCATTTCCAAGAGGAATTACAAAAAAAAAAAGGCAAATTAATTCAGGAAAGATTCTTTTTTCTTTTGTGGTGTAATACATTTTTTTTAACAGTCTACCTTTTTTGTTTTTAATTTAAAAGTAAGTTTAACAAAAGAAAACAAGTTGAAGTGGAATATATATTTTTTCTTCTTTTTTACAGTTTCATTGTAAGATTTTTTTTTTTTTTGTAACAAAAGGTTCCTAAATTTGGAATTCCTCAGTAAAGAAAACAAGCTGAACATCTGCATTTTACAACTAAGTGATGACTTTACCCCCCAACCTCAATTCGATATTGAAGCCTTTTGGGCCACTGATGTAAGCTGATAACTCGCAAATCTATAAAGGTTTCCATACTTAGCTTAAATATGCCACTGGACTGAATTTCTTTGTTCGTGGCAATGCTTTTCTAAAACCATGTTGGCCTGCATGGTGGAAATTCAACTCCTATTGTTCACTGTTTGGGGGGAAAAAAAAATGACATGAAAGTATAAATACTGAAAATTCACTGACCGCATTGTGTTTATTCTGACTACTCTGAATAAATGTGGCATCATCACTCAAGAAGCAGTCATATTTCTGTAAACTCAAACTATGCACGTTGTGAAAGATGTAAAAGTTATGCATATTTTATCCTGCTGTGGTTTCTCTCAGGAGACTGGCATAAATGAGAACTGATCACTGTGGGATTTCTTCAGCTTTGACTTCTAAAGTTTGTCATTTGGGTTTTTCCTCTCTCTCTCTCTCTCTCTCTGACTGTAACATAAGTAATGTGGATTTTAATGTGCAGTAATGAACTCCCGTTCATGCTCGGCCATCACACCAAGGTTCCTCCACCTGCGCAAAGTCAAACGAAGAGGAAGATGAAAGTGATGATGGTCTGAAGTGACACCCGTGCTGTAATGAGGAACCTGATCTGCTGGATAATGGCGAGCATTGGTAGTCTCACTCAGAATCTGAAAATTGGGTTACGTGCACGTTGAGTTACCAAAAGATAAAAAAAATCCTACTGAGAAGAGCGTGTATTACTGACTCAGGGTTGCCAGATTTTTACAACAAAAATCAGCTTAATGGTTATTCAGAGCTAACCCAAGAACTAGCCCGATGATCAATAAAAAAAGGCCCAAACCTAAAAGTCTGAGTCTGACCTTTCTAAATTTCTAAAATTATGACTGTCTGTGACAAATATATTGTTGCATTTTAGTTGTACAACATCATACAGTATAATGTATTTATTGAAGAACTGGTTTCTAAATTCTCTCTGACTGTAACGTAAGTAATGTGGATTTTAATGTGCAGTAATGAACTTTCATTCACGCTTGGCCATCACACCAAGGTTCCTCCACCTGCACATCAGGGGAAGCCATGGCCTAATAGTTAGAGAAGCAGCTTTGGGACCAAAAGGTTGTTGGTTTAATTCCCTGGACCAGCAGGAATGGCTCAAGTGTCCCTGAGCAAGGCACCTGACCCCCAACTGCTCCCTAGGCCACCCTGGGTACATTGTACATTGCTCTGGATAAGAGCACCTGCTAAAGGTTGTTAATGTAAATTTTTCATCACAGTATCATATTATTACATATTTATATGGTGGCCTGGGGAAACCCTTCACATGCTGACATTATTACATTTTCTACTACATACATTTTTAAAAAAATGTATTAAACATACTTTTTATCCATTTATAGTCACATTTAATGTTGTGAAATATCCACGAAACAGGCAAGTTCACTTTTGTTACAGCAGCTCTAAGCAGTATTCCCTCACCAGCCTCTCTTTTTTTTCCTTTTTTAATGTTAATAAGACAAAATAAAAAGACAGCTCATCACTTACCAAGACTGCAAAAAGTCTTCACCATGTCAAGTTACACAACTTTTTTTTTAAAAATCCGTTTGCATGGAGCCATATTTCCACCATGCAAGTCCCTGTGTAAGTTGTTACTATAGAAACAATAAATGTTAGAATGAATGCATTAAAATGATCCTGTCTGTGAAGGATATTTATGCTTCCGTAATGTTTAAGTGTCAAAGTAACCTCTGTGAAGTTGGCACCCCATATGATGAGAACATGAATAAAAGTATTTTGATTCATTTTCGCACATTTGTGCACACAAAATAAAAATTGGTGCTCGAATAGTTTGAGAAATGAACAGTTAAATGTTTTAATGCAGTTTAAATAAACGTATCTTCTTCATGATTTCTTAAGTTATTAAACGTTATTTTCTTGACGTGTGATGTAACTCAGCACCCCATTAATGAAACACATATGTTTACTTTGCGTGCACAAACGAATCAGACATGTTTGGAGTCATTTGGGCGTTAATGGGGTGCTGGGGTCATTAAAATATTTAACAGTTAATTTCTCTAAAATTGTTTGAGCACAAATTTTAAAATTTTGTGTGCACAAACGAACTGAAATACTTTTATTCATGTTCTCATCATATGGGGTGCCAACTTCATGGAGGTCTCAAAGTATATTATTGATAGAAAAAACCTTTTGGGGCATTTGCCAGAATTCAGCCACAGCAACAGCTGATGGTTTTTCCCAGGACACCATACAAACTGTATATTGTCTAAATACAAAACACAAAAAAGAGAGAAAACCAGCTCAACAATGCAAAAATAAATACATTCATACAGTAAAAGTAGTCTACTGTTTTTATTTTTAAATCATAACCAAAGCCCAAAACACATGCATATATTTACTGGTTCCATTAAGCAAAACTTCTGCTTACCTGTTTGGCTTAAAAATGTTGATATAATTTATATAAATATAAAAACCATTAAAAAAAATTAAACTTCTGGCAGCAAACCAAAAGTATCCCAAATTTGTTGAAAACTCTAGGCCTGGCAACCGTGGATTGTGGAGTGGTTGGAATGCGTGTGTGTGTGTGTGTGTGTGTATGGGTGTGTATGTAGTTGGGAATGTGGTGAAAATATTGTTGGACTCTGTTTGCATGTTTGGACACTCAACTGTTTGGATGGATGTTGTAGCTGGAGAGAGAGTGGAACAAATGTTCTGTGTGTTATGGGTGGGTGTGTGGTCAACTGTATGGTCAGAGTTTAGTGTGTGTGGAGTGTGTGTGGTTGGTGGAATGCTTGGAAGATGAACAAGTCAAGTCAAGTCAAGTTTATTTATATAGCGCTTTTAACAACAGAATTGTCG
>JAOTRR010000013.1:5311956-5321965 GCA_028570945.1 Gogo arcuatus | reverse complement strand
TTCAGGCCCAAGGCTGCTTCTCTAACCTTCAGGCCATGGCTGCCCCCAAGTTGCTTTGGATAAAAGTGTCAGCAAAATGAGCAATCTTTTTTTTTAAAGAGAGTATCATCAGAAGAACATGGGTTCAAATCCCAATAATGATCCTGGCAGTGATCTGAAGCTGAGAGTCCAAGAGAGCATAATTGGCTCTCTGTGTGTTATTATAGGGGGATATTGAGATAATGGGGGTGGGAATTGGCAACAATTAAATTGGGAGAAGAAAAGTGTAAGGAGAAAAAACCCAAGGTGCCCAAGCTGTACATTCTGGCTTGTTTGATGCCTAAGCACTGGGCTCATCACAGCTGTGTTCTGGCAGACAGATTCAGATGAATTCATTGCCATCAATATTCAACATTTGGGCTGGAAAAAGTATCATGTTATTGGATGAGCTCTATTTTGTTGTAGCATAGCACATGAGGTATCGTATGTAAAGTAACTTCAGATAAAGTATATATATTGCAAGATCCATCCTCCACATTATACACCTAAATTAATAAAAATCTTAAGTTAAAACCAAATAAATATATAAAATTCCAGCTTTGCCTGGTTTGATAGCTATACGTTGCAGTGAAGTGCCAAACTTCCTGTGATAACAATGCAATCCAGAGAGTTTTAAATCCCTGGGTGTATGAAACGGGGAGTTTGGGATAGAGGTGTGTGTGTGTGGGTGTGTGTGTGTCTTCTGGCCTATATGAAAATCCAATGCAAATAAGGCTTCACCCCTGTGGTACTTGAACTGTTTTCTCTTTGATAACCCAATTATTGTCTCAAGAGCTGTGTCAATTGCTCGAGCGATCTCCTCTTGAACAAATCACTCCCGTAACCTCCAGCACTTTCGATTTGATTCTACCATTTTTTGACAGTTCAAAGCAATCAGCGGAGGCCTCACAAGGACAGGGATTGATTTTGTGTTCTCGCTTATCATGCTAATTCCCAGAAAATCAGCCTTTTCATCCCCTCCGTCTGATTGCGGCTCTTGGAAAGGGGCTCGAACTGCGCAGTCTCACTCTCTGACTGTGGCATGGCTCCTCACCCCCCACCACAGCACACACCCTGTACACTCCCCCACACACGAGACACACTGTGACCCTGCTGCTCTAACACTGTGTAATGTCACTGGATTCTTCAATATCTTATCTTCTGAAAATGCTCCCACATAAATCAATTTCTCACACATGCGGCTTTCTCATGCTTCATCCTGGAATGACAAGAAATCGCCCTAAGATAGATTGGGGACCTGCCCAGAATGTACCCCACCTCTTGCCCGAAGTCAGCTGGGATTGGCTCTAGCTTCGCCCACGACCCTGATGGATAAGCGGTATAGAAAATGGATGGATGGATGGATGACAAGAAATCACCTAAATATGACAAATCAGATTTGTTTGATTTAGTTTGCAATTTTTATTTTTCTTGATTTTACCGAGATGCGGGAAATGGGAACTTTGCACTCAGGGTCAAATTCAGTTAGGGCATACTCACACTAGGACTAATTGCCTTGCACCACGCCCGAGAGCAATTGTCCCCCCTCCCCACTCCCCTGCTGGCCGGCGCTCACACTGTACTTTATGTTTTGGTCCCAAATGCGCTTTACTCACCGACTACAATTCTCGTTCATCAATAAAGTAAGGACCAGACCAGTTATTAACCCAAATATTCTCCAATGAACTGAAAAGTTCCATTCGGATAACGATCACACTGTGCACAAGCCAAATGTACCGTACCCAAGAGCACTTCTTCCAAGTGGTCCAAGTGAACTGCACCAGAGTGTGGTATGCAACAATTACACTAGTCAAATGAACTGGACTTTGGGGGTCAACAGCGCTCGGGGCGGCACAGATCACTTAGTGTGAGTACACCCTTAGACTCTTGAATCAAATGAGCTTTAGTTAAACACCATTCCAAATTCACACTTGTAGTCATCTAAACAACAGGTTCTCAATATAACAACTATATATAAAGTACTTAATAGAGTCCATTTTTCATTATATTCTTTTTTTATTTTATTAATATAGTCTACAATTTATCAGCTAAAATTGGGAAAAGGTCATAATATTCAGCAGTTTCTTATTCAAGTCTGTACACACTGGGATTTCACTCAGCCCTGGGTCTTATCCAGGAATGACAAAGTAAATTTGTTCAGTTCATACTGATGTTTAAACCACTGTGATTAGAAGGAGCTAAACTGCATTAGGATTAGCAGTACATCCAATGTGTCATGTCCAAACAAATTCAAATGCTTCCCCTCCCCAGAATCAAACCTGGTCTGTATTTCCTATGTACAGCATGTCGCTTCACTATGTTCATTGCAAAATCCTGGACTGTGAATATGCCATTCATTCTGAATCTTCTTTTCTTTACCAAAGAATGTTCCATCATCATCATCATCATCATCATCATCTCTCCTAGCTACCAGTGGTAGTGTGAAACCTCATTGTGAGTCTTTAAGCTGCATGACATAATATTTGCAATAAACACGGGCATTATGCAGACATCTGTGTCTTCTTGCCTCGTACATGGCTCTGGGTTACTGATCAAAAGGTCGGGGGTTCAAGCCCCAGCACTGCTAAGCTGCCACTGTTGGGCCCTTGAGCAAGGCCCTTAACTGTATCATGGCTGACCCTGAGTTCCATCCCTGAGCTCTGACCCCAAGTTCCTAACAAGCTGGTATATGCAAAGATAAGATAAGAATGCTGTAGTGTATATGTCACAGATAAAGGCTTCTTTTAAATATATACACAACAACATGAAGCTATCCCCTTAGCTTCTGGCTGCAGGTGAGTGTGTTTCTGTGTACCTCATTAGCATTACTCTACCATATTAGCTATCATTTACCATGTTGTTGGCTATGTTATCTCTTCAAGATCTACCTGCTGGATCAGTTTCTCTCTCTTTCTTCTTGTCTACACGAAGGCTGGCCCACTAGGTGATGGATGTCATGACTTTGGCTTATAGACAGGCTGGATGCCCAGCCCCTACTCTGACATGGCTCTCTACAGGAGCATCTCATCTGTCTACACATGATTCACATATTCTTACAGAGTCTTTTAGTCGTCTATGAACCATATTATATTGTACATCCACCTTAACGCAGTGGTTTCTGATTCAGGTCTAGTCTATTTCAGGGATGATGTTGTTGGGCTGTTTTAACTGCAACCAAAAATGCAAGATTACAGGCTTTCAAAACAGGTTTTGTGATCACAATTAGACTACAAAGCACAATCCTTCTCTTTTCTACTTCAGAGGCAGAGTGGACATGCTATTTTTGAGGCCTGTTCCCGTAATTATTTCTTTGGCAGAAGGTTGTTTGTTACACAGAATGAGGAGCAACACTTGCATGTTCGTCCTTCGCCAAGAGTACAGTGAGCTGAGAAAACTTTGAGGACACTTTAGCGACTCTGTTTCCTGGTGCTCTTTTTGCAGACTGTCAAACATGCAAACTGTTTTCATTTAAGTTTTAAGTAATTTCACATGGACCAGGGAGAAAAAGCCCCAGTGATATCCTTACATGCTTTCAGGTTAATGTCGCTCCTTTGTGTATCTAATCAAATAAATACTGGGTTGTGGATGTACAATCTCTAACAAACATTGTAGCAAATGAAATCATTAAGAATGCAGATTCGGGTTTGTATAATGAATCCCAAGGGAGGGGGTTTAAAGGTTTTGCGCTTAATTACACATTAAAACACGATCAGTAATATGATGCCCTTTATAGGGATGTGTTTGCTAACTTCACTTTCCCCAACCCCTCGGTGTTTTTCTTATAAGAGAAAAAAAAATCATTAATTTGTCCTCCTTCACCTCACAAATCCAAAGTAAGGATAAGATTATCCAGGCAAATCAAGGCCGGAGAATTTTGGATCAGAGGTTTTTCTTATTCCACTGACTCACAAATCTTCCTTGATCACTTTTTTTCCTATCCATGGCTCACTATTGCAAATGTCTTTAGTTGGGGTCTATTGCAGATGGTGTGTTCCATTTGAAATGGGAAGTCTGAAGTTCTGAGTTCCCAATCAGAAATTTCAACTGGAATGCCCCCTGAAGTCGGATTTTCAACTCGGAAAGAAAGATGGAAGAACCTCACCAACTCCAACCTCAAAATCCAAGATGGCTGCTCTGTGCATCAGCATGAAATGAAAGCTCTGTTTGTTTGTTTTTTCAAGAAAATATGAGCCCTACACCCCCAGAAACACTGGAAAACACTGCCCCAGACGTAGGATTCCTTTCTAGCTGTATGGATTCTGGCTGTGACAGTTCCTCAACCTCAGCTACATCACTCAAGTTTGTAATTGGTCTCAACTAGAGACATGCACGAGATATATTGTAACAAATTTGGTTGGTTCTATTTCCCAAAACAAACAAGCTAATTTAAACTACTGAAACTCTGCAGTCCTTTTTTGTTGCATCCTTCTGGATCCCAGCCCTCGTGTACACCTTTAGTTTCAAACAGATGCCCTGTGAACCTTTCTGGCAAGCTTTCTACATACAAAAATAGTACACCTCCTATTTGTATCTGTTTCGTAGACTGTTCAATATGAATGATGTATTCATATTTGGCTACATCCCTAGTCTTTAAGGCCAATTTATACTTCTGCATCTAATGTATGCCGTAGGGTACAGGGTAGCCGCGTACCCTACGCCATACCCTATGATGTAACCCAATTTGCACCTCTCCAGAAATGTAACTGCACGTCATGGTGATGCAGACAGCAACAACAGTGAATGGTCCGCTTGGTAGCATCACATTTCCTCCTACGCATTTCTGGCTGCACTTTCTTCTCTGTGAAAATTGGAAATCTACTTTCACAATATTATATGAATATAAATATATAAAGTGTGAGGTTCTATAGCGGTTGTAGATCATTATAATGGCCAGTTTAACCTTGCGTCTAATCCTGTAGATTTAAACACCATGGCACTATTTTTGTGCATCATTCCTGTGGGACTTTTGCTTCACGTGAGAATTCACTTGGTTACGTGAGGTTTCTTTTTCCCCAGTAAATCTGCTTCAAAACAACATTTTGTCCATGTTATTCTACAGTTATTATTCCTACAGTGAAACATTGAACTCACATTTGCTCTTGCGTGAGCATTGATGCTGTATCTATGACGTAGATTCTATGCAGAAGTATAGATCAGCTTTTAGGTAATTCAAATACATATTTGAAGCAGAATTTGAGGTACAGAGAGTGCATCTGTGTTAGATCACAGACCCACAGGTTTTGCTCCAGACTTTATTCCATGCCCAAGTAACATTTTTAGAAAAAAGAAAAAAAAAGAAGAAAGTTGCTACGACTCAAGTTTGCTTTAATAGACTGGCACCAAGGCATGATGTAAAATAACTCAATGACACGCCTGCTTGCTATATGCAAAACTCCCTCTCCTGTGCAAATATATTCACTGCACTTGAAGGTGTGCAGCACTTGTCCAAAAGAGCCAAACGACTGCTTCCCATTAGAGACTGAGAGATTTGTCATTATTTGGCCTCTGCTGCTCATGCTTCAAGTGCGCTGTTCAAGTGATTGGGCACGGACTCGCATGCAGACACCCATTTCTATTTCCCATTCTGACTGCCATTCTCTCTCCTCAAATAGTAATTTCATACATGGGACCACGCGTGTGCGTGCGAGTTTTTTTTTTTTTTTTCCCTGCTGGTTTGCAAAGGCCAGTGAAGGATCGTGTTCCTGCCTTGACATGCTGGAAGGTGAGAAAGTACAAGAAAGCTGCCGTCCCTTCTCAACACCCTCACTGACTTTTGATTAGTGCTGAAACAAGGCTGCTGAATTATTATCAAAAGCCAGGACACCTCAGGAGGTGAAAAGAAGACGGGGGGAAAAGAGAATTGCTCTCTCTCTGTCTTTCTCTCTCTGCCATGCTATGTCGTCTAGTTAAATTGAAATGTCTTCAGGTACAAGCTGCCATTAAAGAAAAGGCAATCTGTGTCGGGATAAGTCGCCCTGTCGGCCCGTTCAGTCATGCCTAAGGTTAAAATCTTAAAATCTCTGCCTGATGAACATTTTTTGTTAAATACAGTATATAATTGTATACTAATATAATTGATTGAGACTTTCATTCAAATGTTGCATTGCGGCAGCGACTGGCAGCATCACGCTACACCCAGAAAAAAAAGACAAACATGATATAATTCTAATTCAACACTGTGACTGATTTATAATATAAAATTAGCTGAGAAAAGATAAAGGATTAGCTGTACTGCTCTACCTTCCGCTCCACCGAAAAATATTTAACAATATATGATGCGCTCACAATGCAGTTTTTTCATGTCTGCTGTGGCAAAGCAGCAATGCGATCTCTATTTATTTTCCTGCTCTACATGCCAGCCGAAAGAACTGTAGTAATTTGTCAGGGAATGAAGAGGAGGGGGGAAAAAAATCACCTCTGTGTGTTTGTTGCCAGGAATGCTAATTAAAAAGGGGACCGGCTGAAAGTTAGAATATTTATAGATAAGAAATTAAATTTCACAGTTCTCGAATAATGATAATTTGGGCTTTCTGCACAGACATTTTGGTTGGGAGAAAAAAAAGCAATGTTTTGGCACCATCTCTGCTGAGTCGTGTCAAACCTTCGACCCACACTCTGTTCACCATACAGGCAACAACCTTCCCTATTTTTCCTCCTGCATAGACAATACAATATCAGCTACACACTCTGGAAATGGAAAACATAAGTAAAATCAAAGTATGTAATGTGTTACGAATCCTCTAGGTAAGTTGAAGCCTCCCAACCCCCCAATCTCCACACAGAAGACTTATATACATATACTGCATATACTGGAAGAACCAAATTAGGACTTCCTAATAAGTATTTTAAGCTCTTCTGGAGCAAAAATATTTGCATCCACCAACAGCTGTAGCTCATTATACAATGTTAAATTATACAATGTTCATTATACAATACTGAACACTGACATGCCCATGGTCCAGTTTGATAGCTATAAGGGTTTTCAGGGCCAAATTTGGATGTGAATTGTTTGCCAATCCTGATGGAATGCTGGAACTGGCCTACAAAATCACCAAACCAAAATTCCATCAAATACTTGGGGGATTATTTGTTCCAGCAGGTGAAACACCAAAATAGTCAACTCTAGCTGAATTGCCCAAATCAACACAGTCAGTGAAACCAACCCAGATCCAGTCTTTTCCAGGGAACACCACCTGCCAAAAGCACCTACTATTATAGATGTCTTACAGCCAAAATGGTGTAAAATAAATAAATAAATAAATACAATTAAATAGCATCAGGAACGAGTGTCAGCCAAAATAATACAGACTAATATCACATGCAGCTTTCAAGGCTAGTTTAGACTACAGACGCATGTGCCTCTCCAAAAAGGTTCAGTGATGCTTCAGTTTCCATTCAATAACATTGATTGTTTTTGGTTTGGCCTTTGGTTTTCCGTTCAGTAAAATAACCTAGTTTTATATTTAAATGGAAATATGAGGTAGCATAAGCCTAAGGTAAAAATCTGCTAAGTCTGTCTTTAAAGTTCAAAGAGCTCAGAAACATGCCAGTTCTTACCCAATTGTTGTGCCTTCCCTATTAATCTAATAAGTAAAGAATGAAATACTTGAGAACATAATCAATAGTGAGGTGGGGTGGCAAGCACGGTTACTGTTAACCACCCAAAGTTGGTTATTTTCCAAGAACACTGCTTTATTCTTCTTATTATACTCAAGAATGGCATGGCAAAAATGGCTTTTTGTCCATTTATGGTTACATTTAATGTTGTAACATTAATGCAAAATGAGTGAGTTCCTGTAATCACTCACTTTACATCAAAAGAGAGATTTTTCTCTCTTTTGATGTTAAACACACAAATAATTGTCCTTCCTGAAGGCTTTCCCATTGTGGAAAACTTACTGACTGTTGCAACATGCTGACACTAGAGACTCCTTCTGTCAATGTTAAATACACATCTCCTTCCATAAAATTTAACCATATCAACAAATATACATTTGTCTTTGATAAACAAAAGCATGTTTTAATCTGTTAGTTACTTGTGTAAGATTACAAATCCCTGCGAATTAGCTGTTACTATAGAAATGATCCCTTTAGAATCAGCGCATATCATGTAAACTGTGGAAAAAAAGTGGAAGTACTGTCCAACAATGGAAATGATAGTGTTAATGTTCCTTCAACTATAAATGAGCATTCAGACAACATATTAAATTTCTTTCTAACCAAATATTGTTCAAATTGTTTACCGGGATGAAAGCTGACGTGTAAAGCCAGTAGCCAAGTCTTTTCAAACTGGCCCATTCTGTATATATCTAACACGCCAATGATGGTCTTTCATCATATTAAACACGAAGAGAATCTTTTTAACTCAGAACGCAGGGCCAGCTATTGATGGATGGATTCAAATTTGACGTGTCCTGATAGTTGCACTATAATATGAATGAATTTTACACGTTTGCCGATTTATACTTTGATGCTTAGAAAGTTCTGGATTTCCTCTCTCCAAAATTAATGAGGTTTAAAAATTCTGGGGGGCTCATTTTGCTGTCAGAGACAATTACCCCATTCTGCCATTTATTGTTGTCATTCACTGATGACTAAATAGTTCAGTTTTGACCTATTCCATATGTTTCAATCCCTTGATTTAGGCCTAACTGTGGCTTTGGGAAGAAATCCACCTAAAACGTCCTTTCCAGATTCCAGATTCCAAGTCCGGAATCCCAAATATAGCAGAAATACAAGGCTTTTGTTAACCAATATGGTTTAAAAGGTTACAGATGTACCATACCTCTCCTTTTTTTCTAGCATTTGTGCTTATATACAAAACAGCAAAACTATGAAATTCTGCTAGAATGATTGATCCATAACATTCAGCGAAGTAGCACTCTGAGCTTGACTTAAATGTATGGATTATAATAAACGTCCAATGGAAATAAGGTGAAGTCTGATTTAAGGCGTACAATGTGATTTACAAACATTCCACTGATACTTTTCATGTGTGTGCTAAGCCGCAGATTGCTGTTCAGCCTTCCATCAAAGAAAAGCACAGCACAGAAGACGCCATATAAATGTCTCTGGATGGATTTGGAACATATATGTCAAGCTTCATGGCTCCAGGAGACATTTTTGTGTTTTTCTTTAGTATATGAGATCCTTAAGAAGCTACATTTGCATCTGTCTTGATCAGGTGAAAGGATCAGACATCTATTCTCTTGCGCTATTGTGACAATTTGATTATATAGGCTTCCTATATGAAACATGAAAGGAAGATATTTGGATATGACAGTGAGACACTGTGCACCAGAGATCAATGCAGCAACCAGTCACTGTTTTCATGGTAACAAAGAGAAATAAAGAGAGAAATTTAAAAAACAAATCTTTTACCTGACCTGACAGAGAAATAATAAAATAAAATAAGAAGCAGAAATGGTGCTCTAGCTCCACTGGAGAGGCATAAGGGCACACGCTAATGCTAAGTTGGTAGAAACAGCAAGCCAGGGGGTTTGGGAGCAAGATGGACCAACCATCCAATCATGCACAACCTAAGTCTTATGAAAAGCTTGATATCTGAGAGACAAGGGTTCAAGTGGTCAGCTTTTCTTTTCTTTTCTTTTCTTTTCTTTTCTTTTCTTATTTCTTTTATATTTAGTCATTAGGCAAATTCTCTTAGGAACTTGGAATAAAAGTGAAAACCCAGCCTATATTCATGTAAATACTAATGCTACTTTTAGGAAATTAGACTAGTGAGGCCTTAAAATTATATCTCAGAATTCTGTGATTTGAATATATTTTGACCATCAGCATAGTCGAAACAGAGACGACTTTTCACCTTGGTATACATATTTGTATTTTATTTCAGGAGTTTAAGTAATATTGTCATGTCAGCTGACGCTCGGAACTCCAGATCCCAAGATGCACAGCGGCCATCCAAAATGGCCACCGAACGACGCGCAGAATCACCTGAGTTCTGAGCGATCACTTTCACCTGTGCCTC
>JAOTRR010000013.1:5287796-5299068 GCA_028570945.1 Gogo arcuatus | reverse complement strand
CAAGTGGTTTGATTTTGATGTTGATAATATGTGGCTTGGCGGAGGTATGCACTCTCCCGTGTGCCCTTTTAGTAATACCTTTATATCAACAAGGCATTGTGGCGCAACTTGAGCTTCACAAGCTTCACAAGCTTCACAAGCTTCACTTATACAGTGTATAAGTGTCAGTGTGTGTGTGCATGATATTCAACCTCAGCCTCATCTTGTGATACTGACTCGCTTGCTCCTGTGACTTTCAAAGACTACACAGAGAGCTCGAAACAAAAGAGCAAGGATTTGAAAACCGCCAGTTCATAGACTTAGAGTTAATTAGTTTCTTCCTAATCAGGAGATGTGGTGATAAAAGAAAAAAAAGTATACAAGTATGCATGTGGTGGCGCTTGGTGACATGTCATTACACCATGATGCATGATGCTGGTGAGCACAAGTTCTCTATAATGCCTCTGTATGAAAGGTCAGCATTAAAGAGGTAGAAAAGGAAGATAGGTTTACAAGATACAGTATTTCAGGACACTATGTTGGGATGTTGCTGTTATATCCAAGAAAACAAAATTTAATTCCTAAAAGATACCAGAGAAACCTGTCAGTACCCTTCTTTGCTTTTGAATCATGGTGGATGTGCTCTAATCCCTACCGTGCTACCTGATATGATTAGGGCTCATGGAGGAGGAGGGAGCAGACAGCAGCAGACTAATCGAGAAGAGGTTTTAAAGTAGTTACCTGCCCCGTGTGTAGATTTATCAACATCATTTTAGCACCCGAGACCTGTACGACTAACAGCTTCCTATCGCACAAAGGGCATGGTCATGAATTATTGTTTTGCAGCTAGGTGGAAAATTGTGCTTTTCCCGCGAACGGGCGAGGGCGATCAATCACAACGGCTTCTTTGCCCACTTCGAGGTGCTGAGTGTTAAAACTCCTAACACAATACTGTTTACTCATCTCATCCAGTCCAGCCAGTACCCAGGTCATTTTTTTCCAGTGGGAAATTAGATAGATATGTTTTCGACATGGCTTAGTGAAGGTTTCTTTGGAGGATAAAAAAAAAAAGAGACTCCAGATATCATGCCTTTATAGCGCAAGACCTTCATTTCCAATTAAACTACATTTACAGTCTAAATATGCTGCTATTAAAGGCTTCATGAGTGTGAATCACTGACATTGCATAAGGCATTCGAAAGTGTACCAAACCCTCTGCAGTCACTTGATCCTCTGCCATGTTGCTCAGTCATACAGTAAAGATGCATGACTCAGACATCCGAGAGCGCAGAAAGCTTCCGTGAGCCAATTTTATTCTCACCTAGCTGATATTGGATGAATATGTACAATTCATACTTTGGAAAGAATATGATGGATTTTTCCAAATATGCTTCAGAAACTGTTCCTGTTCGTATACTGGTACATGTACTTATTTGGTAGGTGCTTTTAGCCAAAGCCACTCACAAGCAAGACCAATAAATAAATAAATAAATAAATAAATAAATGTTTTGAGAGTTAAGTGGTAGATGCTTTTATCAAAAGCCACTTACAAGCAAAGTAAAAAAAAATAACTAAGATATTTTAAGTAATAGATACTTTTTTCTAAAGCCACCTACAATAAAATAATAAATGAGCTAAAATCTAAAAACTAAATATGAGATAATAATAATAATAATAATAATAATAATTTTTAATATAATAAAATAAATATATAAAAATAACAAAAACAACCTTACACATTACTGAGCTGCTATTATTATTATTATTATTATTATTATTATTATTATTTAGTACCTATAGAAATACATGTATCATAACAGTACTAATAACGTGCCCTATTGATCATATATTGATCATAATCTATTAAAAATGCATTTATGATACATTAATGCATCCAGGATTCATAATAGCTTATAATGCAGTATACCTTATAGTAAATATCCATTTATAGTTACATTTAATGTTGTGAAACAAGTTGGTTCCTGTTATGACTTGTACCGTATTACAGCAGGTATAATGTAACCAGCCTCACTTTTTACTCTCTCTTGAAGTTAACAAGGAAAAAAAAATGCAGCTTGTCATGTTCCTAAGAAACCATAAAAGTCTGTCCTTAAGATTCTCCCGTGTATGAAAAGTGCTTTATGTCTGATTGCTACAAAGCATTGACACTGGAGACTCGTGTCTCACAGCTACCTCGGAGTGGATAATGGTTCTGTTTATCTGCCTTCACACCACGTGAACAGATCAATTCATTAAACATGCACTCTGTTCAGCTCAGGTATGCCTTATACACAATGCCTGTGTTATACGTTTGTGTGTGAGATTGTGTGTATGTGTGTTTGTCTATTCCCCCGAGTAGCAGGTTCTATTCAGGAATCCGAGTGCTTTTAAGGCTGGGATAAAAGTGAGAGGGAAGGTGCTATAGAGAGGATGAAACACCAGGGGGGTATTTGTTAGTGCTATCTGATGAAGGATAACGTTCAAACCTTATTTTCTGTTATCTTTGCTGTTCCAAAGAATGAAAGGTGAAGACCACATGCTCTATCCAAGGCCAGATCTTGGGCTTTAGTAATGTGTGTCCGTGTGTGTGAAGGCACAAAGATAAGAAGGTGTGTAGGTGTGTATACATGTGCTGCGCATGTAAACGCTGCATCACTGAATGACCAAAGTACATTCACATTTATTCAAGTGGCAGCTGCTTTTATTAAGAACCAAACATCCAAGCTGAGCAGTTAAACAGTGAAGTACTGCTCCAGAGGATATCAGAAACCGTTCTGTAAATGTGTTTAAATCCAGATTTGTGCAAACTGTCTTTTCCTGTCTGTAGTTGGATTTCCATTGTAGTTTTACGCAAAATAGAAGCAATATTTTAAAAAATTGACAAAAAAAACTGCAAATGGTCTGTTTCCTTTGAGCAATGTTATGCCATTAAAGCTGAGTTTTATCCTCTTGCAATAGCTCTCACAGAGCGCTCTATTTTTCAGAAAGGCAGCGTTTCCACTTGTGCTTCGTCATGTCATGTGACTTAAACGCAAAAAATGTGTTTCCATTTCAATTTTGTGAAGTACTGCTTGATCAAATCAGCTGAAAAACCACCTCATGGGAGCCAAAAAACTGTGTGATGTTTGAGGTTTTTTTCCCTCAAAATTCATGCATTTCCATTACTCGTTTTTTAGTTCATAATTTCAAAGCGCACATTAAGCAGGTTCATGGAAACAGCTAAGAACACCTATAGATTGTTTTACTAATTGTTGCTTGTTCGGGATGTTGTACTCAATATGTAAAAGTGCTACAAATATAAATATAAATTATTGCAATTTCTGTCATCAAAGAGTTTCTCTCTGCCTTCAAGTGGTTTTACAGAAGTTAGAATAACTTTTCTATTTCTTGTAATTTATTGCTTTGTAACAGCACTAAACTCCACATACTGTAGTTTTATGTACATTAAGGCCATGATTCACTACGATCCCAAAACAACATGTTCGAATTTGTGTGTTGAATTGGTTTGTTAAACCTTCAATAAATAAGGGGCAAAGAGTATTGTTATTTTGTTATGCACCTTCTATTGTGTGTCCAAATTGCTATCAAGTTTGCTGGTTAGCCATTTAAATTAACTAGTAACCTACATTAATTGGTCAAAAGTATGTGGACACCTATCCATTGCACCCATATGTGGTTCTTCACCAAACTTTTGCTACACAATTGGAAGCACAAAATTGTATAGAATGTCTTCGTATGCTGTAGCATTGCAATTTCCATTCACTGGAACTAAGAGGCCCAAACCTGTTCCAGCATGACACTGCCCCTGTGCACAAAGCGAGCTCCATGAAGACATGGTTTGCCAAGTTTGGACTGGAAGAACTTGAGTGTTCTGCACAGACCCCTGACCTCAACCCCACTGAACACCTTTGGGATCAATTGGAACAGTGAGTGCACCCCGGACCCCCTCGCCCAACATCAGTGCCTGACCTCACTAATACTCTTGTGGTTGAATGAACACAAATCTCCACAGCCACACTCCAAAATCTAGTCGAAAGCCTTCCCAGGAAAGTGGAGGTTATTGTAACAGCAAAAAAGTGGGGCTAGATGTGGAATGGGATGTTCAACAAGTACATGTGAGTGTTATGGTTAGGTGTCCAGAACTTTTTGGCTATATAGTGTAGTAAGTCATGCTGTATTGTTGAAGATATACTGTACTTCCAGAACCAAAACAAAAACAGTCACTTTTCATACAAATTTGCAACTGGGGTGGGTATATGTGGTTGAGTAGCAAGGCCCTTTTTATTCAGATACCCCTAATCATTCAAGGGTTGAATGCTTTCTTCAGGTATTTCAGTGTAACAACACAGTACAGTACCAACTCTGGGTCTCTGCCTTGCTTCATCATCCTCATACTCGCTGCTCATGTTAGTGCTACATTCATATTAATCTCCAGCCGCTGATTGATATAAAAGCTTCAGTGCACCTTGTAAAGAGAGATGGAGATGAAGAGAGAGTGAGAGAGAGCGAGAGAGAGAGAGAGAGAGAGAGAGAGAGCGAGCGAGCAGGATTACCTTGCTGCAGGTGTCTGCTTCGATTATTCACAGATGAAAGGCTCGGCAAACTGATGCTGCTACATTTACTCTGCTGGTGTCAGTACCTATAAAAGAAATGATCCTAGCACAAGACAGCTATATTCATTTTACGCTAATAGTGGTGTGAAATAACAGAGTAAGAGCAACGCTGTGTGGTGAAAGTAAGTGCTCTAAGACTGAATCTGGTACCATGAAATTCTTTTATTTATTATCATTATATAGGTACATAAAGAAACTGTTTAACACTACAACACATCAAATGCAACTTTATTATTATTTTTCTTCAGCCCTCGATTTATTTCTTTCAGTGTTTTGTTTATATGAAATAGACATTTCTTTATTTGTTCAGGATAGAACCTTAGAGCCAGGTACTGATGTTGGGTGAGGAGGTCTGGGGTGCAGGCAGCATTCCAGTTCATCCCAAAGGTGTTCAGTGGGGTTGAGTTCAGGGCTCTGTTACCCCTTTTCTACTCAGGCAGTTTCAGGGCTGGTTTGGAGCTGGTGCCTAACCTTGAACTGGTTCTTCATGTTTCAACAGCCAAAGAACTGGCTTTCAGCCAGGAAAACTGATTCCAGAGTGATACCAACACTTTGCTGGTCTAGAACCAAGAACCACTTGGTAGTTTCTTCAGAACCTTGGTAGGTTCTTCTGGGGGTAGGGCCTAGATTATTGTGACCAACAAGACCAGCTAAAACTTTGTGACAGCCATTTCAAAAAAGAGCTAATTTAGCATCTAGACTGTCTAATCCAAAGAACCAGAAGGAGAAAAAGAGATGATGTAGTCCGCCATTGTTATTGTTGTGCTTGGCACTGGTGGGGCCGGGCTAATGGCACTAGCAGGGTTGAGAAAGCGGATACGTATACAGTGTTGTAATGACGTGGCTCTCTGGTGGCTCTCTAGCCTGTGGAAAAGCAAATCGCTGTTTAGAAGGTTCACAACTTGAACCAGCTCTGAATCAGCAATAGCACTGGCCCAGAATTAGCACCTGGTTTGCATTGATGGAAAGGCAGTATGTGAGCCCTTTCTACTTGAGGTCTTCCACTCCAACCTTGGCAAATCATGTCTTCATGGAGCTTGCATCATACGAAGTGGCACTGTCTTGCTGGAACAGGTTTGGGCCATTTAATTCCACCAAAGGGAAATTGCAATGCTATTGCATACAAAGACATTGATCCCAAACGTGTTCATTTGGGTTGAGGTCAGGGGTCTGTACAGAACACTCGAATTCTTCCAGTCCAACCTTGACCAACCATGTTTAGCACAGTGACACTGTCATGCTGGAACAGGTTTGGGCCTCTTCGTTCCAGTGAAGGGAAACTGTAATGTTCCAGCATACAAAGTCATGCTATACAATTGTGTGCTTCCAACTTTGTAGCAATAGTTTGAAGAAGAACCACATATGAGTGTGTTGGTCAGGTGTCCACATGCTTTTGGCCATGCCAATGCATTAACATTATTATGCATAAATATAAACCTGTGATTTGCCTTGCAGCTGGAAGTACTGTCAGAGGTGTGCTGTTCTGGAACATTAATCAATGCTTTCTAACCTACCAGAATCAAGAATTCTACAGTGCTTTGGTTCTTCCATTCTCAGCGTCACTAAAATGATTTTTCCTCTATTCAGTTCAATTTTTTTTCTCGGATCTCATTAGTCTTCTGAATATGTTCCATGTATTAACTCAGCTTTGTGACCTCTGCATAAATTAGAGTGTTTTTCATGTAAATTAGGTGTATATTTGGATAAATTGGGGTGTGTCATATGTTATATGTTACTGAAGCGGATTCATCTTTTAAAGTTTTGTCATTTCCTGTGCTGTGATGCATGGCCAGCACATCCCGATACGCATTCATAACGTTTCTTGCAGAATCAGCCGTTTGCGACGTTTTCTTTCTTGTTCTTCAGCCACCATCATTTCCCGTGATGGAGGTTACTTTCTCCGCTGAAACAAGGCCACAGAAAGGAGAGATGGAGTAGCGAAGAAGAGACAAAGGACAGAGAGAATGTCTCATCTCGTAATTTAAAAAGGTTCCAGCTACCAAGGAAAAGCCCATAAGAAGCCATTAGAAGCTTCAGCCAGTTTATATGCATCAAGCGAAATGATTCCGCTCTTAAAGTGCTGCTGCGTGAGTCTAAATAGATTTCATGAAAGTAGCACACACAGTCTTGTACTTTTTCTCCAAGTTGCATGCATTATGTAGAGAGGAAGAGGCTGATGCTTTTGTTTTTGCCCCCTTTTTTTCATAATGGCTCTTGCAACAGGATAAAATTATTGTGTCTGCTTTTGTAATGGACAATAATTACAGGAACACCATTGGGTCATGTTGCAACATCATTTCTAATCATTTACCATCAAAACACTTGGAGGAAGAGGAAATCTGATGGCCTATGGTAAAGAAAATGTGTGTGTGTGTGTGTGTGTGTGTGTGTGTTTGTATATGTGTGTGTGAGAGAGAGAGAGAGAGAGAGAGAGAGAGAGAGAGGTGTTTGGCTGCAAAATGCATGCTCATCTGTCTTCCTTGAGGGAACAGAGGGTGACCCTTAACCTTGGGGAAAATACTAACATCCATCATGGCAGCTTTGGGTAATGTGGTTAAATACCTACTTCAAATGTCAGTGTGTGTATGCGTGTGCCCATGTGTGCAGGGGAGAAATCTGTTCTATGCTATATTTGCTGCAGAAATAAACATTTTATATAGAATACAGACAAAAATGGAGACAGCTGAATGGTCCAGGATATACTTGTTGATAATGAAATGCTCATAGCTTTTACTATGTAAGGAATAAAACACAACGGGGTGTGCTGTTCTAGGAAATCAATCAACTGTGGGATCAGGTGATACAGCGGAGTTAATGGCCAATGATTGCAATTACAGTACCTATTGATTAAAGAATGACACATGGTGCTTTTTATCCATTTATTGTTACATTTAATGTTGTGGAATTCCAGCAAAAAGAAACAGTCGTTCCCTCTCCTGCTTTTCTTTTTTTTTCTCTGTAAACCTGTGATTTGAATTAGAGCTGGAACTATTGCCAGAGCTGCTGTTATAGAAAATTAATCAACACCTTCTGACCAATCAGAATCGAGAATTCAAAAGCGCTGTGGTGCTAAAACAATGGATTGTTCATGCAAACAGAGACCCATTAAGGATATTATTCTTGCTATTAAAATGGATCTTAGGAATCTGAATTTTTATAGTACAATTAGCTCATTGAAAGAATATTTGAAACACACACACAGTGAGTATAATAGAATAAAAGAGTAATGTGTAATAGTGAGGTACAGGCTGTGTAAAAGAGTGTGTGTGTTGAGACTGTGTGAGCGAGCAAGTGTGTTTGTTCTAATGGACTCTCGTAAGTAGTGCTGAGGGACCTGTAGTTACCCACTTAAGAGTTGGCCTGTAACCCACAGGTCACCCACTTCCACTCTGTATTGAACTGCATTTGCAGCATCCTGATTTGTTAAGACAAGCTGATTTCGAAATGTTCTTTATAATTGGGTTTAATTAGAGCACACACACACCCAGGCTTGATTACTGCCAGGCCTGTTGAATCTAAACCATTCCAGCAATTCTGAAGTAAGGGGTAAATAATTTTTCACGGTTCTCTGAGTGATTCTTCTTAAATAATTTATTGTTGAATCTTCTTTTCCCTCTTTGTATCTTCCGGCTTTATTTTCTTAAATGTTCTTTTTCTCTTTTCTAGATGCATTAGATGCTTTTTTTTCTAGATGATGTAGATACAGTATTTTCCAAGAGCCTAGATTTTCTGGATAATCATTTCTTTAGTTGGTCTAGATTTCTTCTACTAGATAACCCCTTCTGCCTATGATGTCCCCTAAACTTTTTTTTTTTTTTTTAAATATGCTCTAGAACTCATTTTGCTGCTCGGTGATGGGGCGTTGATGATATTCTCAATCTGATTGCTCCTGGTCACTTCTGGTCATTTGTGTTTGCTCCTGTTTGTTCTCTGAGGGGCAGTTGGGTGCAGGCAGATGGAGAACAGACACAGGTGGAGGGGAGGGGGGGTTTACAGTGCACTTCTGCCTGGCAAAGCATCGATATACACACATACATTCGGTGACACACACATATACACACACGCTTATTAGGATGCCAGGATAATGGCCAACTAGATCTCCTGGTGCCACCCCATTGCCTGGCCACTGAGCTCTCCAACCTCGACAGATGTCTACAATAACCCTCCACTCCACTCTTCTCTCACACACACACACACACCTCTGCAGGCCTGGTGCTCCTGGTTTGGCTGGAGCAGGATGGAGTTTTCCCACAGTGGGCAGAAGAGATGCAGCAGAAGAGGCACAATGTGGGCACAACGTGGACGTCCATCCGCCACAGCAGGCACGCCAGCTGCCAGAAGCCATGGGGCACTTCTGTCTCTCTCTCTCTCACACACACACACTTCCCATCTCTGTCTCCGTCAGCCCAACAATATTTTTTCCAATTTCACAAATTGACCCTGCACTTTTAATGTCTTGCATGACCCACGTAAGGAAAGTCACAAAGCATTAAGTTTAAGGCCGGTTCAGCAGGCCAATATTTTTCTCAGAACTCCGTCGCAACTAATTTGCCCTCACTCGTTATACTTCGTGTGAAATCTTTGTGAGATTGGCTTGATTGGCTTGAGTAAGCATCGTTATTAGAAGGGCTGAGCGAAACCACCGTGTGGAGAAAAGGTTGAGGGTTGGGCTTTAAGTAAGTCTATCCTGACCTGTCAAGGTTTTATCTTTTATTAACACACTTCCCAAATTGTTTGCATGGGATTAAACTACAAGATTTTAATTGCTTTCACTTCATGGTTGAGCATAGTGCATAGTTTAACCCTCTGGGGTTTGAGGTGAGGAATTTTGGTGGATGTGCCATGGCCATGATGAGACATTTCAGCACAAGTCATATAGAAACTGTCTTGGAAAAACATAACCATTCAAAGGCTTCTCAAGGGTTCTTTGGCTAATCCAAGGTTTTGTAGCTTCCTAAAAGCGCTGACGTTGATTTTGATGGGAAAACACTGTACATAGAACCATTAAGGGTTCCACTACAGGGATATCCAAATATTCAACCCTTTTTTTCTGTAAGTGTAAGTCATATTTAATTAATTTTATACCACAACACTGTTGAATCCTCATCTCTGATTGGTCAGATGTTGTTTATACAGTATTGATAAGTTTTCTGCAAGGAGACATTTTGTTTAGCCTTAATGGAAGGAGTCTCCAGTTTCAATTTCTCTGTAACATGACAAGCAGCCATTTTTATTGTTGTTGCAACTTGTTTCATGAATGTTGTACAAACAGATCCAATCTAGAACACTTCACAGTTCTTTGGTCTGTTATTCATTTCATAGGGAACGGTTTAAAGGGTCTACGAGAACCCTCCAAAAGAGTTTCCCTATCAGAGAGGGTTTACAATACAGGGTGAAAGGTCCCTTTAAGTATCAAAGAATCACAAATGATTCAAAGAATGCTTCAAGAACCTTTTTTGAGAGTAACATTTTCCCTGAGGAAAAATTTCTGACTTATCAGGCTTCGATTCATTTATGTAAACAGTTCACTCAACAGTTAAAATGACTGGTTTCATATGGGTTATAATATCAGTGGGTCCAGACTCACATTCATGACTCTTTTTTAAGAAGGTTAGGGTAATGTTCCAGCTTTCTAAGCAAGGTTCTACTTGGATCTACCGATTTAATGGTTCCACCCAAGGGACAAACTGAAGAACATTCTAGCGTGCTATGATGAAACTGTTTCTTTTCGAAGACTGTAGTTGCAATGCACTAATAATATTACAACAATATTATGCAACTGTGTAAATGATCAGCTCTTATTGGTCCATCTCAAGTTTCACTCCTCCTTCGTCTCTCCCTTATTCCCTGTCTCTCTGTCACTCTGTCAAACTCTGATTCCGTTGCTTAAAATTGCCTCAAACTCATGTATGATGAACCACAAACATGGTATTTAAGACGCCTCTTGCTTTTTAATCCTCTCATTTGAATATGGATGGTGTGACCTCGCTCTTGCGTTGTTCCCTGAACCCCGTCCAGATTTCTGGCCAGGAGGAAATTGTTCTACATTTCCTGACAAATTGAGTTAAGCGGACATTAAGTGGAGCTTTAAGAAAACAAATGGCTCCTTTTATCACAGGTGGACACTGATGGCGTAATGGGGCCTGGGCTGATGCTATCGCTGCTAATGGCTTGACAGGAAACATTAGGGCTTTTGTAGACAGGGCTGGCAATGGCATGGCTAGTCACACACATGCTCTCTCTCTCTCTCTGTCTCTATCTCTCTCTCTCGTTCTGTGGCCCGTCATGCTCTCGTTCTCCCTCTTCGCGTGGGAGGCAGATGTTTGTATGTATACGGTGAGCTTGGCAGGAGCAGTGTAGCAGATGCCCATTTCGGTGCCAGGGTGGTGCAGACATGTTGGGCATCAGCAACGGGAGCTGCCCTCCTGCCATAGGTGCTTCTCATTGCTGTCTGCCAGGGCGCGCCCCATTTACTGACTTATTTATCTCTGCCTTCATCCACGTTCCTGTTTTAACAGTCGGTCTGTCAATACAATCTGCCCTGTCCACAGCGCACAGGAACCACACCGAGTAATAGGGGAAGGAGGGGTTTGCCGGGGGGGGGGGGGGGTGGGGGGGGGTTGGTGTGCAAGGCATGTTTTCAAAGGGATGTTTAGCAGGAAAGGCACAGATGAGTGCAA
>JAOTRR010000013.1:5239746-5249768 GCA_028570945.1 Gogo arcuatus | reverse complement strand
TATTTTCTTTTAAACTGGTTTTATTTCCTACAGCCTCAGAAGCACTTTGCTTGCTTTTGCTTCTTTAGAAACCTTGTATATTGCACTTAATTTGTTCTATATCTACTATATACACACACTGGCCACTTTAATAGGAACACCAGCATACCAGCTCATTCATGCAATTCCCCAATCAGCCAGTCATGTGGTGCATAAAATCATGTCCATACATGTTGAGAGATTCAGGCAATTTCAGGTTCATGTCAAACATCAGAACAGCGAAAAAAGAAAAAAAAATCTCAGTCAGTCAAACCTGGACAGTTGAGGATATATAATTATAGTCAACTCAATATACACTATAGGGATTCGATTAAAAAAAAAACAGAATTTAGGTAAAGATAATATATTGCGCTATCAAGCTTAATGGTATGGAAGGGGCAGAAATAGGACAAATAGGACAAAAACACAGATGCGAGGAGAGATTCTACTCGGGCTGTCAATTTTATGAATATATCCATCAAGAAAATTGCTTAAAAATCAACTCAATACATAACAAACTGTCCATTTATTCACTTCCTGACATTACAGTTCAAAGTCTCATATTAAAATATCAACAAACAATCCAAACATATTCACTCGAAGAATAAGCAAACATATGAGATACTTTACATATCTGAGTAGCATGAAAATACAACATAATAAGGAAGTGAGGGAAAAAAAAAAGTGAAAAGTCAGATCTCAGAGTCAAAGATGAGGTCGAATATACCATGACGGTAACTTTGAAAACTTCATATTGGGGGGATATGAATATTAATGGGAAAATTAGACTGGGTTTATTTAGCGCTAGCCGGCCTGAGCCTGAGATGAAAGAGGCTGAATCTTTCTCTCTCTCTCTCTTTTTCCACCGTGCTTTGGGACACAATAGCCAACCAGCCATTCAATTAGCACGCCGTCTTCAGCTGAGTGCTTGACAGGTCCAGCTAATTGTTAATCCTGCCATAACTGTTGCTCCATGCAATTAATCATATAGTTGAAGCTCCGGCAAGGAATGAAGGTGGGACCCCATTACAATAAACATTTTGTTGGGAGAAAAAAAAAAAACCCTCCTCCTGCAGTCAGCAGGTTAGGGTTGTATTTAATCTTCATTTATCTGCATTAGTATGAGCACTGATTTGAGGACAGTGAACAGCAAGAGCAGTGGACGCGGAGTTGAAATGCCAAGCTGACCCCAGAACGTGCAGAAATATCTGAAATAATCTGGAGCCCCGAGCGTCTCAGTGGAAGAACAGCCTTGTGGGTCAAGCACCATTCATCATTATGTGAAGAGGCATTCTGCGTGCCTCACACAGCAGCTGGCAGAGAGAGAGAGAGAGAGAGAGAGAGAGAGAGAGAGAGAGAAAGGTATTCTTTGAAAGAACACAGAACCCAGCAGCACAATCAGTCCTGTGAGACGGAGAAAAAGAAAAAAGGGAAGCCTAAGAACACAAGGTGCCACTGTCAGGGCCAAGATGCGTGTCAAGGCGGTGATGTCATCATTCCCTGACCTCCAGAGTCACAAGACTAGCCAGTGTTCCTGGGAAGGAGCAATCGCGTACAAAGGAACGGCCTGTGTCGGCAAAATACATTATTCAGCTGTGACCCCTGAAATGAATTTTTTTGTGCGTGTCCAAATTATGATTAATATGTTTTCTATCTGGTAGTTGAGGAGATGGCGTGGCTAACAAGAGCATCCCTTGTTAGCTTGAAAGGGAGCCTCAGGCTACAGCCATTCATGAGGCCAAATTAGATGATTTGGGAAAATGGATGCAAGCCCGGGATTTTTTTTTTACTCCTTTTCAGGAAAAGACGAATAGTTCAGAATGCTCTTTCATGACTTCAAGATATATTCCGGCCTAAAATTCCATTAGGGATTGTTTTTGCATGTGATAATGAATGTCTGTGTGGTTTGTTAGCAAGTAAATGGAAGTGGCTCATGTGGAATCGATAAGAATTTAGTGATTTTGTGGAAATTAAAGGTAAACCCCACCCTGAAACATTAAATATGCTTATATTGAAATATTTGTGATGTCCTTTGTCCTTCTGGTGCTCATTTGTTGGTTGGTGTTGTATTTTTGTTATTCTTGTAAGAAGTTATGATTTTGTGATATATTATAATTCTGATTGTTATACGACGTCGAAAAAATTCCAATGATCTCTAACATGAAGTACGACAGTCAGTTTTTTCTGTTAGCGCCAAAAAGCAAAACAGCTTCTTTTTGTAACTTCCATTTTACAGAAAATTATACGTCAACATCATATTAAATAGAATTCCAATGTAGAAATAGTGTAGGCGTTGGCGCAAACATTGAAATCAAATTATGACGCGGTTACGGCAGACACGCAGCTCAGCTATATAGAGATCTATGAGATAGTATTAGCATGAAAGCTGAAGTTTTAGAAGTTTATCTGATCGAGCTGAGTGTACAGATGAGGAAGTGAGAGAACTGGATGACGAAAGCACTAAAGCGCTGCTGCATCTTTCTCTTTAGCTATGAAGTGAGGGATAAATCCAACAAGCACCACTATCAGGCATGTAGAAAACTGTTAACCAACGTGAAAATCGACCAACATGACAATGAAAGAAGTGTGAACTCAGAATTTCATTATCAAATAAAAAAATGGCACTTAAGATCACATGTTAAATATGTGCGAATTGTTCAGTGTGGATTTTTTTTACATTAAAAAAAAAGCTATGACAGAAAGCGCCACCCCTAGACCTGGTCTTAACCCTTGTATCCCTTGTAACAATTATATATAAATCAGTTGGAGAACCTTACATCATAATTACTGGCAACTGTAATGATTAGGGCTGGGTATTGTTGAAAATTTAGAAAATATTGTTGGTAATATCAAAACCAGTCTGACTTTGAAATTGTTTGCCTATTTTCTCCATTATGAAGTAATTTTTTGGTTTGCTGGTGCCAGACAGGCAGGTACTTGACAATACCTAAATCTTTTGTTTTGTTGCCTTTTGGGGACCAGTTTTTGGTACCCAGCCCTAGTTGTGATTGACATTGGTACAGCTTGAGTAGGAGGATTTAAAGTGAACACAAGTATTGTAAACACAAAGCCCATCCAGACTGGCCATCCTTTCCAGCATTCTCACACGTACACACATGTACTTCTTTTGCAACCCCCACACACTCAAAGCCCCATCAGCGGGACTCCTTCCCTAATTTGACTTGCTCCACAGGTGGGCAGCAGCTGCAGGCGTGTAGGTCTCATCAGGCTTTGAGCGCTCCATCGCCCAGCAGGCGCTCGGGCGGACACAATAGCACAGGATGGCCAGGTCTGAGGCGCGCAGCACTCAGCCTTTCTGCCATGGCCTGGAGCTAGCAGGGCAACACACACTGCTCCTTTTGTCTGCCTGTCTCTGCGTTTGTGATGGGGGGCTATCAAAAATCCCACCTCCCTGCTCACATGATTCACAGAAAAAACCTTGTGTGTGTCACCAGGTTTTTTTTTTTTTTTTTACTTGGAACAGGGAACAGCCGACATGCCTCTTTTCCACAGTCATAGTACGTGGTAAATAACATCATTCATAAAGCCGCATTGTCACACAGCTTCTGGTTATATTTATACACGCCGAAGTCTGTCTCAGACTCTGTCTGGGGTCTGAAAACAGAAATAATGCCATAATGAACTACTTCATCAGGTTTTAGAAAACGGGCTGAAAGACAAACACAGACATGATGTTCATATTCAGTGGTGAACAAGTCCAACTGTGAAGAAAGCGATGAAAAATTGAGAAACATAAGTGAAGTGGAGATTGGATTAATCTTTTTTTTCTAAAGCCAACTATGTTGTATTTATAACAGGTGCAATTCTTTGCACTGTTACCATTTCAAAACAGTAAACTTAATAAAAAATGTGAAGATGTAGAAAATATGACACAAAGTTGTTTTTCTCAATGTAAACAATGTAAGGTGAAAAATACACAAGTGGGGAATTTTGTCTCAAATAAAATAGACACCAAAAGCGGGTGTTTCTCAGTCTGGGAACTATCACTGAGACTCCGATATTTTCAAGCATATTTGATTTTCTTGCCAACGAATCTTGTAGTGTGAACTCCTCTATAAGTACTAGCAACAACAGCGCTGAGATATAGACAATGACAATTTGACAGGAAATCAAATTAATCTGGTGTTACGCGCAGCAGATCCCTGAATCCAGTTTAACATCCATTTTTGTGTGTGGAAAGTTGGGGGGAAAATGTATGCACAATAATAAGGCTTCTATAAGAAATGGGTTTGGCCATACTCAAATCGTTGTTAGGAACAACAAAAATAAAACGAAACATGATAAGATTCCTGAACAGCACAGTATAAAACAATACATTTTTGCACTGTGACTCCTATTCTCTTTGCAGAACAGTCAGTCAATCTCCACAACCAACATTTCCTCAAGATTTTCTTTTATTTTTTATTCTGTACAACATAGTGACAAAGTTATAAAGTCACATGATAGACAGCTCTCACATTTATCTCTGTGTTATAGTGTAGTTGTGTGGTGTGCACACTTCTACACACACCAAACAACTGATCAAACAAGGAACAAGTTCCTTTCTGGTTTGCACACCAAATTTTGAACCAGAGCATTTTGACCAAAAATAAATTGGTTCGGAACATAAAAAGTTGGTTCCCAGCTGGAACCAAAATATAGCTGGTTTTTCCAGCATGAACCGTGATGACATCAGTGGGCGTGTCATTAGTTTGATGAGGAAGCAGAGTGCAGCAATGGAGAATGCAAAGGAAAAGGATACATATTCAGAAGAAAAAAAACAGAACAAAAGCTCGCAGGTAATCAATGCGCTTTTGCTACCATCTTGCTCCTATTGTTTAGTCCCGTTGTGAATTGTGCAACATCCTCTGTTCATGATGCATCCTTGACTACAATGGTTCCACTCAAAACTGGTGTCAATGCGGGCTGGTTCGCTAGCTGGCACCAAGCTTCAAAGAATCCTGAACGGAACCAGTTCAAGAACCTGTTCCCTGTTGGTCAAAAAGCGGATATAGTGTGAGCAGGTCAACGATTCAAAGATTTTAAAAGTGCATTGTTAACAAATATCACACACACCAATCGCCAATCCAAGTACCAACTTGGTTTTTGGGAAGTGTGAGGAATCTGAAGAACCTGGATTAAACCCACATGGACAGGGTACGAACATGTGATACTTCATGCAAACATAACTCGAGGAAAAAGAATGAAACAGAGGTAAAAAGAAAAATACAGTTCAGTATCTACAGGTCTCTCAAAGATTTCAGCAGTGATCCCATCATGCCTGTGCTGACCTTTGACCTCTCATGCAGGTCAATGAACATAGACCATCGTTCTCCTTTTGGAACGCAGCATTAGCTATTAGTTTTGTACAAAATCAAGCTCAGCCTGTCTGATGGTTTTGGCATTCCAATCTTATTTAATCTCCCTTAATGTGCCACACTAACAGATTTTGATTGTGGCATTGAGACGTGGTGACATGCATAACTGTGACAGACAGCAAGAGGCTGGAGGCAATTTCATTTCAGCTATTGTTGTTTATATTAACCACCACTGATTAGCCTTGACGAGTTGCTCAGAAATATATTTGAGAAAGAATGAGCAACTGAACAGTGGATGGTGGGCTAAAAAAAGTGCATACTGTATCTGATTGTTAATTAGCTTACTTACTTATTTCTCTTATATTTCAGCAATTTACTAACAATTCATTTTTTTCAAGTTAATTAAAGAGAACTTCTTAACCATGTATAGTTACATTTAGCTCCTGTTTTCGTTTACATTATAGCAGCTATGAACATTCGTTTACTCACAAGGCTTTCTTTTTTCTCGCTTGAAGTTAATTAGACAAAAAACAAAACAAAACAAAAAAAACAGCTTGTCATGTTACCGAGAAACTAAAAAGTGCTAACTATCTGTTATAAAGCACTGACATTGAAGACTCCTTCCATAAATGTTAAATAATTGCCTCCTAACATAAACTTCCCCTTCACTATATTAATGGTTGTTTTCTTTGTTAATGAACATGTTTTTTAATCTGTTTATTATTTTATTACTATAGAAAAGATAATATAAGATAGCATTAAAATGATTGCTTTGGAAACTATTCACAGAGCAGCAGTTATAGAAAATGAATCGACACCTTCTGACCAATCAGATTCGAGAATTGCACAGCACTGTGGTATAGTTGTAAATAAATTTCAGATAAAAATGGTAGCAAATTTCAACACTATTAATTGTATCCTAGTTTGCTGGCAATTGTACTGCAGGATTTGTAAATTTTTAATTAATTAAATAATTAATTGTATTTATTTATTTATTTGTTTGTTTGTTTGTTTGTTTTACAGTGCTATTCCTGCGAATGCCAAAAAGGTCATACAAAAACAAAGAGGTCGTTGTTGATGCTTTTCAAACATCCTTGTTTGTCATCCATAAAACATTTCAAACTGCTCTCATGTTGAGCAAATTTATCACAGGACCAGGTTGGATGTTTGCCTGCATGAGTGGATGCACTTGTGCACGTGTGTATATTTGTGTGTGTTTGTTTGACAAAGACACAAGGGTTATGGAATGTTCACCGCCATTTACTAATAAAATCCTTTTCTCAGTAGCTGCCGTTTTTGTTCAGCCGAGACCTTCGCGGAACAAACAGCAGCTACGACAAACAATGAAAAACAGTTGTGCGCTGGAGTGATTTCCCCCCAAAATCATGGATGGCATTGTTTGAAACTTTGCGATGCCTTTTCACCCACAGAAGAGTCCCATTGTTGCCAGTTGTGTTTGGTAGGACTTGAGCCTCAGTGACCCTGGTAGCAGAAGCTCCCTTTGGCTTCTATGCTTCTACGTGCTTCGTACAACAACACAAGCTCATTGCAATTAGCTTTTGGCAGAGCTTTTAGTCACTTAGTTTGTTTTGTTTATGGAATCTATACATACTAATATTCATTTTGAACCTGATTTGCCAGACAGAATTAGCAAAATTAGGAAAAGGGACAGCTGCTCAAGACTCTTGTCTCTCAACTTTTTCTCCTGACACTTGAGAAGTGCTTGGAAAAAAGTATACTAGTGTACTTTTTAGATGATAGCATTTGTATGGGAACTGAAGAAAAGTACACTTGTGTATTTTTGATTTGCTAGTTTAAGTACTTGGAGAAAAGTACACTAGTGTACATTTTATTTTATATGCTAGCACTTTAAAGCGTACTTAAGAAGTACACTCATGTATTTTTATATATAAGCATTTGTACATACAGTATATTTGAAGAAATATACACTAGGATATCATTATTATGCTAATTTAAGCACTTGTATGGAAGTACGCTAATGTACTTTTTATATGCTAACTTTTATAAATGTACATGAAGAGAAATACACTAGTGTATTTTTGATATGCTAATTTAGATAGTTGGAGAAAAGCACACTACTGTGCTATTAAACTGTACGCTAGCATTTGCGTGTATACTTGAATACAAGCACAGTAGTGTGTTTTTACATGCTAGCATTTGTAAGTACTGTTGAAGACAATTACACCAACATACTTTGTACATGCTAACTTTTGTAGATATACACATAGGGAAGAACACTAGTGTATTTTTGATATGCTAGTTTAGATAATTGGAGCTTTATACTCTATGATGGCATTTGTGCATATACTTGAAGAGAAGTATGCTAGTGTGATTTATATGCTAGCATTTGTAAATATATATTGAAGAGAATTACACTAGTGTATTTTTGATATGCTAGTTTAGATACTTGGAGAAAAATACACTAGAGTGTGTTTTTTATGTGCTAGCATTTGTATGACTGTATATTTGAAGAGAGGTACACTAGTGTACATTTTATTTTATATGCTAGCATTTTAAAGCATACTTAAACAGAAGTACAGACATTTGTACATACAGTGTATTTGAAGAGACGTACACTAGGATATTACTATGCTAATTTAAGCGCTTGGATGGAAATACACTAATGTACTTTTTATATGCTAACTTTTGTAGATATACATGAAGAGAAGTATGCTAGTGTGTTTTATATGCTAGCATTTGTAAATATATTGAAGAGGCATACAATAGTCTATTTGTCATATGTTCGTTTAGATACTAGTAGACAAGTACACTAGTGTGCTGTTTATATGCTAGCATTTGTACGTATACTTTGAGAGAAGTACACTAGTGTGTTTTCAATATGCTAGTTTAAGAAAAGTACACATTTGTATGTCTCTACATACAAATGTATCCATCTTAAATATCATTAAGGACTTGAGAATCACTATTAAATCCCCTGAGATGTCAACAAGAAACTTTTAAGCAAGGAAAATGTTCCTCTGGGTTAGCAGTTTGTTTTGACGAAGGAAGAACTTTGACTTAGCCGTGAAGCTATAACTTTCATGGGTTTCATGGGATTCATTGGTGATGGGAGAAGTGTTAACTACCCAATTAGGAATATAAACATCCCAGCAATGTTGTATCACTATTAAAAGGGATGAATTTTATCTCTGAAAAATAAAAATATGTATATGTTTCCCCCCTCGTGTTAGCATAGAAGCAGCTGCCTTGAGAAGAGCAGGTGTTTACTTGCGCTTCTCTGCCCTACATATTTCACTCACGCTGAGGTAAAAGTTGCCACAAATTGCTCACTAAAGCCATTCGTCACATCCGTGTATGTAAACAACTGCTGTCAGAAAGGATGTCGAGTTACCTGTGGCACCACTCAACACACATGCTTCCTTATCTCCCCTGATGTTTTGATGTCATGTCGCTCTACTCCAGGCACAAAGCTGTTATAAGCAAACCTAATCAAGCCTTTTTGAAGTAGTCAACTCCGCGCTAGTCTGTCTACCTTAATGCTAAATAATTAGCCGAGCACGCCAGCTCATCTGGGCTCCCACCTCGGGGTCCGACTTTTCCTGCTTTGATCATTACGTTAATTAAATCTGTCTCTGGTGACGGGCTGGCGGGGGAGAAACTGAGAGAAAATCAGGTAGCACTTCAATGAGGAGTGAACACCTGGCTAGTCATCGATCTGTCACGAACAGCTAGCGTAAGTGATTAATGGTTTATCTCAGGGGTTCTGAAAGTTTTTGCAGCTAGATATATTAATAATGAACTTATTATTATTATTATTATTGGTATTATTATTATTATTATTATTATTACGAAACAAAACTCAGCACCATGCTAGCTCTGGAAGCCTGTAGCGCTGAGCCGTCACTTTGGAGAGACCTCTGTGTCAATCAAAGTCGCGACCGGAGCCCGGGGACGAATTAAACACACCGAGCAGGAGATGTGTCAAAATAGTTCTTAGTCTTCATCACACACATATACATAGGCGATCAGAAGCAACCAGCCAAGGTGAGGTCACTGAGGCGAGGATGTAAAAAGAGAAAAAAATCCTCTAGGTGTCAATTAGTGTTGGACTATTACAGTGCAAAAAAAAAAAAAAAACCTACAGCGCTACGGTGCTGCTCATGAAATGTTAACAGGGAGGATTTTGATACTGCGTTCCACTCAGTGAGTCGTCGCTGTAATGGCTCTCAATCTCCATTACGTTTCAGTGTAAGAGATCGACGCTAGTTTAGATGTTTGAAATTCCTCAGGCTTCCTGAAGTTAATAATACTTACAGATAAGTGTTATTAATATTTCACCGTACTCTTTAGCAGAAGGTAAGTGAACACGGCGGCCCGTTTAAACACAGCCGGTGATGGATTCGATTTTAAGTGGTGCTGTTTCATTTCTAAGCGGCTGCAGTCAAACAGTGGGCTTAGCAGGCACGTCTGGAGAAGCTCACACTCCAGCATTAAAGCAGATTAATGACCTGTACAGAGAAGATGAATTACCGGCTAATAGAACTGCTTTGGGAATTGGCAAACTCTCAAAAGGGCTACTTGCATTTAGAAAGCTTGCCTTGCAGAATAGAGCAGCATCAGGTTTCCTTATAGCAGCTTCCGTATAGAGTAAAACCTGTCCAGTTATTAAGTGCTCGTCTTAAATTCAGATTCAAAATGACAAGA
>JAOTRR010000013.1:5123042-5133633 GCA_028570945.1 Gogo arcuatus | reverse complement strand
GATTAGATTTTGATGCAAATCCAGATATGTATGTGGATCCAGGATCCAGATATGTTTGCGGATCCAGGATTTTTTTGTCTTTTCCCAACATTACTCAAAAAGTAGTGAACAGATTTTGATGAAATTTGGTGTATAGCTTTAGCATTATCCTAGGTTCGAGTGATTTGATTTTGATGTTGATAATATGTCGCTTGGCGGAGGTATGCACTCTACTGAGTGTCCTTCTAGTTTAATATTGAAACATTTTAGACCCATTTTTCCAAGTTCAGGAAAAAAAAAACATAAAGCCTTACACTAAACACTAAAGTTAAATCCTCCCTTTGGGGAACCCTTAAAGATTCAACATAAAGCCCTACTTTTGAGTGGTTCACTTCAGGAACCTTCAGGAAGCAAAGAACCCTTGAGTCACCTTTTTTGGATGATTTTAAGCTGAACTTTTATATAGTATGTTGAAGTTATTTATTTGAATCCAATTCATTTATTACATTTTTAAGCATTAAATTGATCTTAATATCAGTTTTATCAGTGATTAGAGGTTATCTTATGTCTTTACCCAGCTACGTTTATCCAAATATCTCTACCACACTGTCAGAAAGAAAAGGGTTCGTCAATGGTTATTTGGATAAGTAATGTTTCCAGTTCATAAAAACTGAAACCCACTGTTATAGTGTTATAAAAAAAAATGAAAGGTTTCCCTAGAGGTACAATGAATTGGTACCAAATTCCCACTAAAATTCCCACTAATTGGCACTTTAGCCCAATAAAAGTTGCTCTGCTTGGTCTGAATGGCTTAAATCAATTTAAGTTTCTCGAAAATCATAACACTAAGAGAAAATGATCACAGCGAAAATCAACAGTTAGTGTGATTTGGCTCGACTCAATTGTGAACATAATAGGCTCATTAACAGACCCATCTTTGGCATGGACATGACCCCAATTTCTGATAGCGTACCTAATCAACAGGAAAAGCTCTGACCGATTATGTTCCACATCCCCTGACATCCACTTGCAGGTCACTGACTCTCCAACAGACAGCAAAGAAGAGTACTGTTGGAGTCAGTGAGGCAGACCGTACACAAACCAAGGCCTTGGGCTTGCCAAGTGGACCTCTGCAATAGAATAAAATAAATAAACACATAAAATGTATAAGATAAAATAAATTAAGCAAACAAACTAAGTAGACTACTTAGTAAACTACAGTAGGAAAAATGAACTTTACCGTAAATGCTGAAATAGCAGGCCTACCGTAAATATTCTATAAAATGTGCATATTATAATTAACAAACATTTACATATCATTGTATAAGTTGCAGTAGTTGTTAGAGAGGAATAAAACCTTGTAATGTTGTACTTTGAAAAGTACGTCCTATTATGAAGTGTGAAACACAGTTAAATTTAGTTTGTTCCCTTTAAAAGAACAATCATTTGAAATTTTCCTAATACTGGTATACTGTAAAAATTAAAAAGCTCATGCAGCTCATGTGGCTAGACTGTAGACTTTCTGAGCGTCGGTGTTGGGCTAGCTAGAAAACCTCAGGGCCTGTTAAGGTTCTTGACACCAGCCATTGCCTCCAGACCTCTCCTCTTTCTCTCTCTTCTCCTTTCCTCTCTTCCTCAGCGAGGAAGCGGCTGTTTGCAGAACTGTTTAAGGCAAGGTGACAGAATCATGCAGAAGAAAAATTTAGTAATTTCCAACAGAGCTTTAGGTGGAATTTTTCTGGCCGGTAGCCCGCTCTACCTCAGTGCATGTGTGTGTGTGAGAGTGTGTGTGGGTGTCTCTCGTGGGGATGTGCTTGGGAGGAGGGGAAAAATGCACTCTGACAATTTTGCCTTCCCTTAAGGAGCCCGTGCCAAAAAAGTACAATATTTCTCATGAAAGCTCTTTCATGGCAGAGAGTGTGGATTAGGAGGGGGAAAGCACTGCAGGATAATGCTCATACCGCTCTGTCACCTATTATTACATGCACTTAACACTGCTGTTAAGAGATACTTCCACAAAAGAGGTCAGAGGAGAGTGCGCCAGGGGAGGAAGAACATGTTCGCTTGTGTGCAGGCACAGACCTACACAAACACACACACAACGGTTGAGTGAAAGGGTTGCCGGGGTCAGCGATTGGCTGCTGGGCTTGGCCATGTGACAGGAAGGAGGCTGTTGTCGTGGATACGGGCAAGGAGGCTGAGTGAACTTGGCCACCTGTCCAGGAGAGGAAAACTGAGTAGAGGGGAGGAAAACAGGAGAGGAGAAGAGAAGCAATATGAGGAAAAACAGAGGAGAGGAGAGGAAAACTGAGAGGAAGAGAGGAGAGGACAAAGACAGAGGAGAGGAACCCATAGCAGTGGAGAGAAGAGGAATGGAAAGAAGAAGCGAGGAAAACATGAAAGGAGAGGAAAGAAGAACCAACTGGAGGAGAGGGAGGAAACCAATGAGAGGAAAAGAGGAGGGATACAAATTAGGGGAGAGCAAGACAGGAGACAAGAGTAGAGGAATAGAGGAGAGAAAATCGAAAATGATAGTGAAATGCGAAGTGCAATTAAAGACAACAGAATAGAGAAGAATGGAGAAGGGGACAGGCAATGAAAGGAGAAAAGAGGAGAGGAGAAAAATGAAGAATAGAGGAGAGGAAAACAGGAGAGGAGAGTAATATTGGACAGAGACATTGTGAAAAGGGGGGAAATGAAGGAGAGGAATACTCAAAGGAGTCAGAGAAGAAAAGAGAAAATGGAGATGAGAGGGAAAGAAAGATGAAAGAAAAGAAAGAAGAGGAGAAGTAAACTGGAGAGAGAAATGAAGAAGAGGAGAAACTCATTTAATAGGATTAAAATGCTAGAGGATCCAATTTAGAGCCAAAACCAAACTAAAGGTACTTGGAATGATTTGTGGCTTTAATTTGTGTTGAATAAGTTTTTAATTGTAAATAAAAAAGAAAATAAACTAACTATTGTACGCTTATTCACACTTTTTTCGTTCCAGCCCAGAATTAAACACAGGGCCAATTTTTTTTTTTTTTTTTTTTTTTTTTTGCTTGAGTCTCAGTGGACTAAACTTGGTCTACACTTTCTCATTTCTCTCTCTTTCTCCCTGTTTTAATCCAGATCTTCCCCTGGTCTCCAAAGTATCCTTCATGCATTCTCTCTCTCTCTGTCCAAAAACAGAAAAGATAACAATGCCGTTTCCGTAGCCGAAGTTTCCACTTGGCCAATGCAGAATCGTTGCGTCCCTCCATCCCTCCTTCCTTGTTTATTATTTATAAGAACATCTCCAAAATGGGCTCGAATTCTCAAGTAAAAATAGTAGTGCATAAACAGAGAACAAAAAAAAATCACATCAACTTCAGAGCATCAACCGAAACCGTAGAACAACAGGGAAAGATCAAGTAAAGTACACTCTTCAAAAAAAAAAGGCCAAATCTAGAACCTTTAATAGCTCCCTACACAGGAACTTCAGCGGTCCTTACAAGGAAAGCATTTTTTGTATAAGGATACATGGAAGAATGGAACCTAAATGCACACAAACACAAACTAATCAGGAAAAAATATAAATCTAGCATCCAAAAGCGTTCTTTATTTCGTACCTCTCGGAGAGCAACATACGGCTTCTCTTTCCCGACAGGTTTCAAGTAGAACCTCTTTACAATGTTACACTCTTTTGTTTGACGTCCTGGAGGAATAGTTAAAGATTCCAGGTTGAATAATACAACAAATTTCCCTTTTCAGTAATGTTAATGGGTAGTTTGTACCTATGGGAGAACACCTTTTGGTTCTATGTAGAAATCTCCAAGGGTTTCAAGTAGAACATCTTCAGAAAGTGACACTTTTAGAAAGCAAAATGTTTCCATTTATCACCCTTTTGGTTTGCTTCTTTATGTGAACTCAAAGGTTTCTTAGAAAGAGCCATACAAAATGGGGGAAGGACTTTTAGAACATTAGAACACGAGAACCATTAACCATCTAAAGAAGCCTTAAAATACTATAAAGAATAGTAAAACAATAATAAATGAAACAGTCAATATTTCCTGTGTTGATCTTTTGCTCTAAAATAAAAATAGTATTCTCAGGTACAGTGTGTTCAGTTTTATAAGGAAACGAGCTGTAAGTTTTACTGAGTATCTTCCAGAACCAGACACAGTTCTTCTGGAGACTTTGACTGTCATACTTGCTTCTTATTTTTGCCGCAAATTTTTTTTCCAGTAGCCTTATGTTTTTTGGTCTGAAAATTGCTTTCTTATGTAATATGCTGCTTTCTTTACTGACATACAAACTTTTTTTTTTCTGTAACATTTACTTTTGTGCTGGAAAACTAATGTTTGGAATCTAAAATGTTTTTGTACTGAATCGATAATGTAGATTTGATGTCATCAAATAAAAATCTATCGCAAAGTCAAAGTTTGATCTAAAAATAAACAGTGTGCTTAAGACTTGTAATGAAAATCTGTAATGTTTCTATGTAGAATCTTATAACAGTGTGTTTTCCTTTTAGAAACAGCCCAAGCTAGAACTCTTTTAGTAGGATAAGAACCCTTGACTGTAAAAAAATAATTGTAAGAGTGTAGTAGATTGTAGATTGTAAGGAAAACTAGCAGCCCAAAGAGTTCTTCAACTTGTCTTTGTGTGAGATTCATAAAGTAGAACAGTACTAGAGAGGATTTCTTTCTTTCTTTCTTTTTTGTCAGAAACTGCTCCAGTACAACCACGAACTTCACAATTAACACGAATTTGACACACTTCACGTTTTGTTTCACAAACCTTCAAATCATAGTTTTTCACATGTAGGCAATGTAGGTCATGTGGTTTTACTGTTCACGTGTGATCACATATTATTCACATTCATTTACACTCATTTACTTGAAGTCAGAGTCACGTGCACAATTTCAGAGCAAAACATGATGAAGTGGATCTTGGATTTTTTCAAAAGAGTTTGGAAATTTAGAAGCATTACTATCCATGTGTTTCGTAAATCAACTCGTTTAAGGTATTTATGTCACCAGTGACACTCTGTTCTGTTAATTCATAGGTTTATGGTGCTTGTTAGCAAGACACTGATGTCTCACAAGGCAATTTTAGAATTTGAGCTCGAAACATGGCAGACATTAGAAACCTATAATCAAGTCAAGTCAAGGAAATGATAGCACTGGAAAAGCCGAGTTCATTGAAAAAAAATCCACTGGAGATTTCAAAACTTGAAGCATGAAAATGCACTGTTAATTCTATTGTATATTCTAAAAATATTTTAGAATTTTATTGTATTTACATTCATTTTATTTTCAAAATCCAGTGAAAGTTTAAATTGCATGTAAATTGGGAGAATTGAGAGAAAACGCACCAATAATTCTATGCCAGAACAAGTATAAATTTTTAACATTAAAATAAATTGTTTTGTTTTGTTGTTTTTCGGATTTAAAAAAAAAATCAGAATGCCAAATCTAGTCACATTTTCACAATGCACAATGCATAATTCTATGGAAGAACATTTGTATATGTCCCATAGTAAGAGTAAAACAAATCTACGAAATCAAGAAGTCCCATAGAAACGATGGGACTGATTTTACAAATTCATAGTAATCTACTATTTTGTATCTAATTTAAATGATTTTAATTCAAAATACAGAAAGTTGTAGAAATGTTGCATGAATAAAAGATTGCATGAATATTCACCATTCTGTGGAATTCAGGTGAATATTTGCTATTGTTTTAAATCAAAGCAAATGCAGAGTAAGAAATCTTTCAAAATTGCATAGTTATGCAGTATTCTATCAGCAAGACAAATGAATTGATGTACATTTTATATTATGTTAAATAGCAAGAATGTAAATGCAAGTAAAATCTGCAAATATATATAAAAAGATCAGCCTTGCAAAAGAAACTGAATAATTATGTGGATTTTTTCTGCTAATTTTAAACACCATGAAGACAAACTCCAGAGGACTTTGCAAATCTAGATCTTTTTCTGTTTTTCCACGGTGCTGTCCTGCCCTCTACTGTCCTGTGTGTGCAGATGATCTCCTGTCCCCGTGTACTTTTGTGTGTGTGTGGGTCTCGGATGTGCGCATGTGTGGCCTTGTCAGTCGGCTTGTCTCCGGTGTGAACTCAAGGTCAGGGTCGGGTTTATTTCCAGCATGTCTGCTTTTTGATCCGTGCTGCAGGATGACAACGTAACGCTCGCCACGGCCAGCTGGATTACAAGAACGCACACCACACACAGATACACACACACTTAAACACATATCAGGATGGAGGAAATCAATCTAGTTTGACAGTCACTTCAAGACAGACGGACCTGAGTCTGCACCGACTGTCAACTTTCACTCACTCGCACACACACAGTATATACGTACAAAAAATAGCAAACGGGTGTACTCACATGCCGAGGTTTCGACACCCAGGGACACACACACACACACACCCCCACCCCCACCCACCTTCAACCCTGCAGGAGCACCGAGGACAAATGCTGTTGCTTCATATCAGTCAGTTTTCAGTCCCTGGAAGGTAAAACAAAAAAAAACGTGTGTGTGTGTGTGCATAGTATAATTGTGTGTCATCACTATAAAAAAAACTGAGGGGAAAACCTTACAAGACAAAAAAGACTTTGGTAAGTCAAAACCTTTTAAGGAGAATTTACATTCATCAGGTTGTATCTCTGGGAGAACCATAATATATGCTTTCCTTTTTACAACAGGTGTCTGGTAGAACCCATTTAGAAACTTGTATTCTTAAAGGGTTCTGTTACACTAAAGTTTCAGTTAGAAGGTTTTTAGATCTATAAAACCATTAACTTTCAAACCAACCCTTAAAGAAAACCATTTTTACTAAGACTACACTTTTATGGTTCCTTGTAGCACCCTAAGGGGTTCACCCTAAGTTGAGGTGCTTTCAGACCGGAGGAACTTTTTCATAGTTCGTAGAACTGTTGGAGGAAGCTTCCCCTTTTTTGTATGTCCACACTGCAGGAACTGAGAACTATCATAGTTTTAGAATGACGTCTTGAGGGATTTTTTTAGCTGTTACTCCAGGGTAGGTACTCTCCCAGCCCAAAAGGAACCATGAGTCACATAAGTGTACAGTGATTAGTTCAGATGTAGGTCTATGTTGACTGGCAGAACACGAACCAATGCAGCACTTACAGCCGACATTTTTAAAAATCCTTGTAAAACGTTAGCCATGTAAACAACAGCTCTTAATGTTAGAATAAAAAAATGGAAATAAACATGAACTGAACTAGCAACCTTTTAGTCCCAAAGCTGCTTCCTTAACCATTAGGCCATGGCTTCCCCCTAGTGCCTGTTAACATCACACTAGCAAGCCAGCTTACATCACTTCAGCGTTCCTACTGGTGGTGCGAATGCAAAGAGAAAAGAGCTCTTGAATGTATGTAGTTCTCCCCAGTGGGTAGTTCCTCTCAGTAAGTCCCTAGAACTGTTTGGTCCAAAAGCACCTTTGGTTACCCTCTTTGGGGGAAAACAGAAATGTTAAACATACATATATTAACCAGGTTTCCCTTTCCTTATTCATATAAAAAGAACCTATGAGGAACCTTTTAGTGATGTGGGTCATTTTTTTATCCAATTTACTCAGCTTCAGAACAATATGTAACCGAAACCCAAAGCCAGTTTGGTTCTAATGACTCTCTGGCCTCTCCCAAGTGGTTCCTTCTGGACTCTCTGCACTCCCCTCTATGGTTTTCTCTGGACTCTCTGGTCTCCCATTCATGGTTCTCTGTGGACTCTTTAGTCTATCCTGTGAGGTTCTCTCTGGTTTCCCATCTGTAATGCTCTGTGAACTCTCTGGTTTCTTATTTGTGGTTCTCTGTAGACTCTCTGGTTTTCCCTCTGTGCTTCTCTTTGGTCTCTCCTCTGTGGTGCTCCAGTGAAATCTGTTGTCCCTCTTCTGTGGTTCTCCCTGGTATCTCCTCTGTGGTGCTCTATGAACTATCTGGTCTCTCTTCTGTGATTCTCTCTGGACTTTATGGTTTCTTCTTTGGGGTTCACCATGGACTCTCTGGTCACCACATTTTTGGCTTTCTCTCATCTCTCCAGTTTCTGGTCTCTCCTCTGTGGTTCTCTATTTATTCTCTGGTGTTCCCTGGGTGGCTCTTTCTGGACTCTAGTCTCCTCTGTATGGTTCTCAATGAACTCTCTGGTATCTCATGTGTGATTCTCTCTGGACTCTCAGATACGTTTATGCGGTTCTCTCCGGACTCTCTGCACTCCCCTCAGTGGTTCTCTAAGGACTCTCTGGTCTCCCCTGTGTGGTGCTCTCTGGACTCTGGTCTCCTCTGTATGATTCTTGATGGACTCTCTGGTATCTTGTCTGTGGTTCTCTCTGAACTCTCTGCTCTCTCCTCTGTGGTTCTCTATGGACTCCCTAGTCTCTTCTCTGTGGACTCTATGGTCGTCCTTTTGTGATTCTTTGTGGACTCTATGATTTCTCCTCTGTGGTTCTTGCTGGTGTCTCCTTTGTAGCTTGTGAACCATGTTCTTGGGGCTTTCATTAGTGGCCTGCTGTATCTGCTCAACTAAACAGCACTTGAACTCACTCTGCATTCTGTGCTTTGTCAGGGTCAACAAGCTACTCTGCACTCATTAACTACTGATGAACAACCCTTTCTCTCTGTCTCTCCATCCTGCTGTCTATCTATCTATCTCTATCACTCCATTACTTTCCCTCTGAGCTTCCATATTTCTCTGTCAAATGTCATTCTCCTCTTTACTTATTCATTTTCTGCTCTTTCTCTCTCTCTCTCTCTCTCTCTCTCTCTCTGTCTATTTTTCCTCCATCTTTGTTTCTTTCTCTATATTCAGTTCTCTGTCCTTTCTTACTACCTCACTTCTCACTTTATATCTATCACTCCTCTTTCTCCTTCTGTCTTTCTCTCTCTCTCTCTCTCTCTGCGCATGTGCGGCGGAGGAGTGAGCGTGGCGTGTAGAGCGTGTGAGAGCGGTTGGTGTTTTGTCAGCTTTTTTTCAGCATTTAATGCTTTTTTTCCGTATAACATCTCGGATTTAGTGCGATTTTTGTGTGAGCAAGTGTGTGTGTGTGTGCATGCACCGCACTAGAGGAGCATGGCGGTTCCCAGCACGTGGCTGTGTGAGAGTTTAACTCACCAGCACAGTGTGCGTATTGTGTGTGTTAGTGGTTGGACATGTGGTGGGGCATGAGAATATTGTCTCTGCCTCCTGCATGTACAGTGCTATTGTTGTGTTCCTGAATGATATAAACAGAGTGAACAAGCTAATACAGACAGGTGTAGTGATTAATAATGAGCTCATACTGGTTTCTCCCCTCAGTTCCCCATAAAAAAAAATCATCCTGTCTAATGTCCCTCCCTTTATTTCTGATGCAGCAATCTCTAAGGAGCTGTCGAGATATGGGCGATTGGTCTCTCCCATTAAGAGAATCCCCCTTGGCTGTAAGTCCCCCCTGTTTAAACACCTGCTGTCTTTTAGGAGATCTGTTTTTATGAAACTTGAAGATGGTGTTGAAGAATCGAATCTAGTGTTTAAATTCAGGGTAGATGATTCAGACTACAATATCTACGTATCTTCTGGTACAGATATGAAATGTTTTAAATGTGGAAATACAGGTCATCTTGTCCGTGCCTGTCCAGAGAGACAGAGTGACCCAGGTGTTTCTGAGTGGCCGGGGCAGGATGCAGCTGGGCCCGCTATGGTCAATCCCCCTGCGGCTGCAGTGTATCCGGCTGCTGAAGAGTGCGAGCAGAGCAAGCCCCAAGCCCAGCCTGCAGCCCAGGAGTCCACTGGAGATGCATTGATCCCAGAGAGGCCCAGTTCGGCCAAACCAGTCCCAGAAAAGCCTTGCTTGGCTGAACCAGACCTGGAAATGCCCTGCTTGGTGGAGAAAGATATAGTGGATCCTGGCGCAGTGATGGAGCTACCTGCGCTGGCAGAGGCAGGTACAGGGGTGCAGAGCCATCATTCGGAAGCACCTGTCAGTACACCAGTCGGGGGGGGGCGGGGGTGATGTGCAGATGGAGGACGACCCCAAATTTAAAGTGCCAAATAAAAGGAAAAAACGAGGTAAGGGACATGAGAACAAACAGGCCAAAAAAGACATGGTGGTGGAAGAAAGAGAGTCAGACAGTGATGAAATGTCAGATTCTGTTCTTAACTATGGTTCCCAAGATGAACGTTTACCAGTTGTCTACTCTGCTGAGGATATTAAAGAGTTTTTAAGAACTACTAAATGGCAGAAGAATATTGTTATAGAGGAATATTTCCAGACCGTAAACAGTTCATCCATGACATCAAGCATTTTAGAAGAGAAGGGGCTTTTATTGATGTGGAAGTTTTCAGCCTAAAGAAACTGATTACAAAGGTAAATAGAGAAACCTCTGATGATGATGAGTAAAGTGTTTGGTGTTTTTTATTCTAGAGCAGTTTTCACTATCTGGTTGTTTTATCTATACATTCTTTTAACGAGTGGGATTCATGTTGTGAGTTTAAATATCAATGGAGCAAAACAATATGAGAAGACAGTTAAGCTATATGAGCTAGTAAAGCAGAAGCATGTTGATGTTATGATGTTGCAAGAAACACACAGTGATGCCAGCAATGCAGCAGACTGGGTAAAGGAG
>JAOTRR010000013.1:5077890-5093236 GCA_028570945.1 Gogo arcuatus | reverse complement strand
TGTGTGTGTGTGTGTGTGTGTGTGTGTGTGTGTGTGTGTGTGTGTGCGTGTGCACGCAAGTGTGTGTGTGTGTGAGAGAGAGAGAGAGAGAGAGAGCTCTAACTATATTATTAACCCCCTAAACTCCCAGGATTACTCAATAGCATGATTTAAGATGAATAACTGACTATTAAGCAGAGACATGACAGTGTTAATATCCTGTATTTACTCACTTCAAGCTCGGAAGCCCCAGGGAAAGCTACTTTCAGGTAGTGTAGCTGGACGGCTCGAATTGAGTTAAACCAGTCCACTATTTCCTGATAGAGAGAGACAGAGAGAGACACACACAGACAGACCATGTATATCCAGACTGGATTGAATACACTGAACAGTAAAGAACAGTTTTCTTAAACTGTAAACCCTTATGTTCTATGTAAAGTGAAAAACAGCGAGGTGGTGTGATAAACCCTGAGGTGGCTTATTTTCCTGCATACCTTGTAGTGTCTTATACCACAGCAATTTGGAAACACTTGCTTTATTTTTAGTTATTAAAGAACACCAGGTTTATACACGTTTGCCTGGTTGTACTCATGTTTAATACTGTAGAATGTCCTGGAAACAAGTTCCTATTATTACTTAATTATAACAGCTATAAACATTTGTTCCCTCATGAGCCTTATTCTATCTTTCTCTTTAAGTTAATAAGACAAAAAAAATGCAGCTTGTTACCAATAAACCAAAGTATCCTCTGTCCTGAAGACTTTCCTGTGTTGGAAAACGTAAATAAACGCACCATATCAACAATTACACATGCTTTTAATCCATAAAGTTGTAACTTTATGGATTAGGTTGTTTTTCTGACAAATGAAAAAGTCTTCAGGGTGGAGTTAAAGCTTTGCAGTTTCCCAGTGCCGTGACAGACTGATTTTTTTGTCATTAATTTCAAGAGAGAAAAAAAAAAAGGCACTGGTGAGGGAACAACTCATATGAAAGCTGCTACAACGTAAGTGATAACAGGAAGTAAATGTGACTATAAGATGAGATAACTATACAAGGATAAAAAGAAAAACAATCATTGGAAAATGATCAACTTGCCCCCATACTGTCACTGCCTATTTTCATATTACAGCATGCCCCGTCACATTTTATTCCTTGCGTTCGTTTATTTTAAACGTTATACACTGTTTTGAAATAGCTTCTGATACTAGTAAGATGCTGCCACATCACGATTAGTATATTTCCTCTAAATGTACAGCCTCAGTAATATTGAAATGTATTCAAACACTGACCTTGCTGTTGTCGTGATAGACAAAGATGTTGCGCGTGTTGTAGTCTTTAAGGTAAGTGATCTGGAGGCCGTTAGGGTTGCCAATCTTCTCTGGCTGGAATGAGGCATTGATGGTGTCCACCTTTATTACAGCTTTAGGTTCTTTAGCCTGTGTGAAAGCATAATAAAAGAATGCTCACAGTTACTCACAAGCTTGCATACTCTAACACAAAAAAACTTCATGTGTCCAGTTGTGAAACACGCACAAAAGATTAAAGAGTTCAAAAGATTAAACCTCTTTAGGACAAAATGAAGAAGAAAAAGACATTTAGTGTATACTCATCCTTCACGTTCCTTCAAACATTTGTATTTTCTCCCTTTCTAACCATGCTATACAGTAAATATTTTATAAATATTAGGCATGTAACAATACACCATGTGGCAATAAATTGCGATACAAATTTATGACGATTCAAATCGATGAAATAAAAAATTAATCGTGATTATTATCAGGCTGCATAATCTTAGTTTCTCCTAGCTGTAATTGTGTTGTTCAGATAGGAGAGGCCACAATAACGTACAATAGTGGGAATGCATGTGACTTCATCCAAGGTGGAAGTAACAGCTCGAATGCAACGAAAACACACAAAAAAACAGATCTAAAATGGGAAAGAGCTGTTGTGTGATTGACTGTACAAACAGATGTAACAAGAAATCTAAGCTCTCTTTTTACAGACTGCTAAAGCTAAAGAAAAGAGAAGCAAATGGAGATACAGGTAAATGTTCATAAAAGCTTATTAAGAAAAGGCCTGTAATTAACTTTTTTTCATTTTTAATAAAAGGGATATTTTAGTTAAAGTGCAATTATATTTTACTCCAACCTTTACAAACGTGGGTAAATAATTATGTTGATTATTAAGAAAATGAAACAGGTTTTTAAAAAAAATGCAAATCGTGAATTGGATGAATCGTTACATTCCTACTAAATATCCTCCAGAGCATAATGGGGTTTTTTTTGTTTCTTTGTTTGTTGTTGTTTTTTCAATAGCACTGCTGAATTCTTGATTCTGATTGTGTTGATTAATTTTCCTAGAACACTAGCTCGGACAGTGCTTATATTACATTAATGTGCCCATTCTAATATGTTATCGATTCTATAGTAACAAAATTACAAAGTAACTCAAATAAATGGATTTAGTAATTGTTGAAATGTTTATTTTGCAATTATGGAAGGAGTCTCCAGCGTTAGTGCTTTGTAACCGGCTGAAAGTTACAGTAAAGCTGTATCTTGACGTTTTCTGACTAGCCTTCAGGACAGATGACTTTTTTTAGTTTTATTAACTTCAAGAGAGAGAGGAAAAATAGAGGTTGTGAGGGAACTACTGTTTATACCTTCTATAGCATAAGCAATAACAGGAACTAACTTATATTGCAGACATTCAGCAACATTAAATGTAGCTATAAATGGATAAAATGTATGATAAGACGTTTATTAAACAAGAAACTGTTGCTTCAGTATAAGTGGAATAAAACATTCAGGATGTGCTGTTATTGGAAAGTAATCTGGTTATTGATAGTAACAGCAACTCTGCTTCATCATATCACCACGATGTTGATTATTGTTCTGTAAAAGTACAACCTGTTTGTGTTTTGTACCTTATTTTGGCCTATTTTATGCAAAATGCTGCCGATTTTGTACACTGCCTTCTTCTAATAAGGTATGAAGACTGAGGGGTCATGGCAAATTTTTGTTGTTGTTTTTAACAATACATTGCAAAAAAGAAGTACACAAAGCTTCAAAATCAAAACTCTACTGTTTAGCATTAAACAGAAATACCAAATTGCCATGCCATAAACCTTATGTCTTATAAAAACCTCCATAGTAACTATGACAAGTTATAAAACCCCCTAAATGATTTGAATTGCTGATTTCAAAAGTGTCCAAAATTCTAGTACAGTACTAGTACATAACCTGGGTATTTATAGTACAATATAGTGTGTTGCATTTCCCTGTGAAAACATCTTACTGAAACAAGCAGTGGTCTGAAGAGAACAAACTGTGTTTAACCTCTCAGCACTGACATACACCCTTCTTCAGCACACATGAATATTTTAAACACTATTACACCATCGCACTCCAGGTTGTTCACCACAATATATATTCTCACCACTCACAGCTGCTTATGGTGGAAAATGTGTACAATTACGATGCTTTGCAACGTTACTCCCAGCCTATATCACTCACAGCATCATAGCACAGTATTCTTAGCATGTCCCAATTTCTAACGTCCAGAAAAAAGAAAAAAAAACCCAGCCCAATTTTTAACTCTTCTTTCCTTAAGACCCATTTGTCCTTAATTATCAATTCAATATCACAGTCAATTTTGCTTAACTAATTGAGGAAGCCACAAATGTGACTATGGTTGGAATATAATTCATTGTGCAGCCTGCTAAGGTGTTTGTTAATTCCAGAGGATGCTGTATATAAACTGTGTGTAAAACTCACATCAAACTTTGTGTAGTACTTAAGTGTCCCTTCTCTTTCAGACAGGACGAATCGTCTACTCAGGAACTGCCCGTTGTCTCGCCCCCTCTTCATTAGCACTCCGTCTCTGGTCCCTGTAATCATGAAAATCATGACTCATACAGTGTTACTGAGGTTTCTGTCGATAGATCAATGCGTCTTTATATTGATCTCTCATTATAACAGTTAACACTCACCCTCTTCATACACCAGCGGCTTCCTGTCTTGGGTAAATTCCTGCCGCTCATACTTAGCTCTGATCCACTGCTCTTTCAGGACTCTATGAGCGCACACATGCACAGATACTCATATTAAACTGTGCGTCATATACACAGTACAATACATCTTAATATTTTAAAGCAATTGCTTTAAGCAGCTAAAACTGGAAAGCTTCATTCTTGCATGTTGAGCTTTATGAGTGAAGAGGATGTCACATCTGAATTTTCAAATTTTTTGCACAAGACAGATTATTTTGTTGCTTAGATATTTTTAGGGGGCCAAGCACCAAAAGGTTCATAGGCACCATATTGGAGTTGTATTATTATCATCATCATCATCATCATTATTATTATTATTATTATTATTATTATTATCATTATAATTCCACATGGGAGTCTATGGGAGCACATAGAATGCTTTGTACGATTTTTCTGTAATCTGGCCCAATTACAAGACAGTCTCATCTAGCTACACAGCAATTTTGGTGCACGCTATTCATGCACCACCAATATGGCAAATTTGGACATACATTCACAATAACACCTCTGCCACACAACGTCTTAGAAACACATAATCGCAGAAACACAATTCCATTTTCCAAGTGATGTTCATTTCCACCATATTGGATTTGTGTCATTTTGAATTTTTTCAAAAACCTTCTTCTTTTACAATACATCAGCTACAGGTTGATGCTTTGCCTTTAAATGTAGTACATCTCCTTTGGAACAAGGGCTGATGGTCCCAGTGGCTTCTGATCTTCTTCCTTTGCTAAAAGGTGGGGCCAAATCTGCTTCGCTCCCTTAATCACTTCTTGCAGCTATATGTTTATATTTTTTCTTCTTCTTCTTTCATCCAGGCATCATGGAACCATTCCAAGCTGAATCAATATGTAAGCAGACCTCAGGCTCACTGTATTATACTTAATAATATAAACCTAAAGCCTACAGAACTTCTCTATTATCTTCACTGTAGTTACTGAATAATATGCTTTAATATGAATGACTGAATCATAAGCTGTGTCTTTAACAACTTGTTCTTCCAACTGTAGTAGTCAGGTCATCTGTAACCAAGAAACAAGTCTACACTTGAGCAAAAAACTACTTTCAATTAATATATAATACACACTCTTGTGCTGTTTCTATGTCCAGTTTTAATGCATATGCACTGGTGCAGGCTAGACTGTATGCTAACCATATCTTAGTTAAAGACCAGATGTCCAGCCTAACCCACAATCAGCACTCAAAGTACATATGTCAACACAAAAAAAATTATCCGTCTGGTCTCACTAGCAGACTTACTGGCAGTCTTTGTGAGTGGGTTTGTAGTAGTACACCGGCACATAAGCCTCGAATTTACTTTTGGACACCTCATTTCCATTCTCCGCCATGAACTGAGACACAGAAAAAAAAAAAATACTCAAAACACAGGCTTATACATCATGAACACACACAGCTTATCTGTTGATATGCACACGAATAAATCGCACCATTGTGCTGGTGCACAAAGTGTTTACTGGTAAAACACCCAAGTGTCACTACTGGATTGAGAAAGAGTCCAGGAAATAAAAATATCCAGTATGACTAATACACACTGCATGGAAAAAGGCAGGCTTTAGTCTGTAAATTAACTGTACACCTACAAGATGAACTTTTGCGTGTCTAAAGTCTTGTATGTGTGCTTGAAAATGCTCTCTAAAACTTTAGAAAGCTGCAGACACTTTGTTTACAGGCTACAGAGATGAAACATGGTTTTTAGTTTTGTGTTGGCAGAAGCTGAATCATCCCCATTAAGAAGTGACTGACATGACGTGATAGACAAAGAATTAAACATGAGGTAGTGTCAAGTGGAATTGAAGTTGATTATTTTTCAATCCCAACCTGAGCAACCATGTCCTGAACTGTTTTATTACTCTTACCGTATACCACAGCAATTTGCCAACAATTAGGATTTTTTATCAAATAAAGAATGTCATACTTTTTATCCATTTCTAGTTATATTTGGTATTGAGAAATGTTAACATTTTTGCCAGAGCTCTTATTTCCGACGCCTCAGGTGCTGCTATGGAGCTCATAATGTTTCAACTGATTATTTTCCCTGGGTCACAGACTTTGTTTATTCAATCAAATGTTTCGGAGACTAAATGTATAAATGTATTTATTTATTTTTAAGATATGATGGACCTGCAGTACGCTTTGTTTATAATGTTAAACCTCTGTTCGTAGCATTTTTAATGTATTTAGAGTTATACAAAAATGTACATTGTTTTGCATTAAGACTCAGAAATTAAAAAAGGAGTCTTAGGAGGAGTCAATTTTTCTTTATTAGAATTTTGATCAAAATATTCTGAGAAACAAATTGAATCGAATTATGAAGCCAGTATCATGAATAAACTTGAATCGTGACTGAAGTGTATCGTTACACCCCCATCATCAACCTCTCATTTTTTCCCCTCACTCTTTAGCTAATGTGCTAAAAAAAAAAAACGCTTGTCACAAAGACTTTCCTGTGGCGAAAAACCTACAGACCATGACAGAGCACTGACACTGGAGACTTCTACCATTTTTCCGTAAACACAAAACTCCCCCATATCAATAATTAGGTTTTTGCTTGTTAAATAACAGCATGTTTTTAATTATTAGACTTAGATTATGTGGCGTGTCTGCCATACAAGTGCCTGTGTAAGCTGTTACTAGAGAAACAATAGTGCATTAAATTATAAACCTGTGAAATTTCCGTGCAACCTACTGTCAGAGCTGCTGTTATAGAAAGTTAATCAGTACCTTCTGACCAATCAGAATGGAGAATTCAACAGTGCTGTGGTATAAGCTAGATAAGATAAAGACATAGCGGTGTTTTTCAGTTACCTGAACTTCCGAGTCCTCCCAATGGGACAGTCGGACAGATTTGACCTTTCCAATGTCTGGAATGTTCCGGTGGATGCCGGAACAAATGAGGCAAATAAACACTCCCAAGGAACAGGATCCCCATTCTGGGTCTGAAACAAAAAAAAGAAGGATGGAAGAGGAAAATGAGACATTGTTTTAAAATAATCTTAAAAGTGGTTTGTTATTTGGCTGTTTGTATTGTTTTTATAAGTACTGCATACACTAATGCCAACAAAGACAGTAAAAGAAAGAGAGGCACGGATGGTCAAGATTTGGTGAGTATCTATACTTAGTATGAAAAATGGCAAAACCTAAAAGGAGTTACCCCAGGATGAAACTATCTATGCTAATTATATAACTATATTTATTATGCTATTAGTTATAATTATGTAACGTCTACATGAGTTTCTTCCAGGTTTTTTTTTTTTACCTTGACCAGGATAGAGCAGTTACTGAAGATGAATGAAAGAACAAACAAATGAATGAACAAATGAACGAATCAATGTTTATTCAATAAACTGTATATACTCTAGACAAAAATCAGTGTTTATAAAATATATTGATTCTAGACAAAAATCCATAATGTATATCAATATCAGAATGGAAAAAGAAGCAATCTTTTAACATCATGATACTCAGTTCAGTTGAATCTGAATCGTGAGGTGCCTAGAGAATCCTATCCCTTCATAAAACGAGACACAAATGTGACAAAAATTCCCCTTTTTTAGGCCTGTTCAATATTCATCATGAAACATCATGAAGTGCCAGATGTTTCACAAAATCATACTCCAAATGCACCACTTAGAGCTACAAAATGAGGAAGAGAAACAGACGGACGTCTTCTGATGTAATAATTAAAGGGAAAAGGAATGAGTCTTTTTGCAAACTTGAAACTTGGAAAGTACCAGAGAGAGAGATTTGGGGAATGTGATAATGGGTGTATGAAAGTACTCTGTAGTTTCACAACCTTCTTGGTGAATGTCCACTCCTTACAAGCACATACTCACTCTGCTTACCTAGGTTGTGCCACACCTGTAGGTTTTATCTTTCACACACTGGTGTGTACATAGTTCTAGGAAGGGGAGGATTGGGGTGGATAAAATTTTCACTTTCATAAATTCTCCAATTTGCTTTTCTACTCCATGTGAATTAAATTACACCATCAGCAAGAATGCTAATTTCTGGGGGGGGGGGGAAGTTTGCTGAAAAAAAAGGGAGTTTTGAAAGTGAAACAAATCTCGAAACAGGTTCCTGCTTGAATGACTCCTTTAGAATCAAAATCAGGAGTCAACAAAAAAATGCCTATATTCTCATTATTATATTATTCATAATATTATAGTATATTAATTATTCATATCATGACTGTGATAGTCTGATTCACCTTGCGTCCAGCGTTCCCGGGATAAGCTCTGGATCCAACCGTGACCCTGATTAGGATAAACTGCTTACTGAAGATGAATGAACAAATGAATGACTGTAATATGCTTTGCAACGTATTGTTGTCTGATGAAGCTTTGATGGGTTAGGATTTGGATTGTGTAAATGCCATTCATTCCCAACACAAACTTACATCTGAGATTGAGGAAGACAGAAGAACAAAATAAAACACTTCGGGAGGTGCTTTTGTAGAAAAATAATCCATGATGAGGTGGTGCGATACCATGAAGATGATCATTTTTTGATAACCGCATGCCTGGAAGCGTTTTAGCCTTCTTATACTGCAGTGTTGTAGCAATCTTTTTAAAATTATTTATTAGTAAACACTTCTTTAACCATGTATAGTTACATGCAATGCTGTGATACGTTCACAAAACAGGTTCGATCCTGTTATCACTTACATTATAGCAGCTATAAAGTCATTCCATCACCATCCTTTATTTTTTCTTTCTTTAAGTTAAAAAAAAATGCTCGTCATGTTATCAAGAACCAGAAAAGCGGAAAAAGTCATAGAAGTTGGTGGTGGAAAACTTACTGACCATTATAAGGCACTGAAACTGGAGACTCCTTCTATAAATCTTACAGAAAACTTCACCATATCAATGATTAGACTATATGTATGACTTTCTTAACCAATCAAACATTTTAAATACATGTATTAGGCTATTCATTTTATATTATGTAGATTGCCTGCCTTACAAGTCCTTGTATAAGAGCTACTATAAAATGGTAGCGTATTAGAACAGGCACATTATACAAACCTGTGACTTGTGTTACAGCTGACACTATTGTCAGAACTTCTGACCAATCAGATTCGAGAATTCAACAATGCTGTGGTCTATGAAGCATTAATAAGCATTAAATAGTGCAGCTCTAATGTTTCACTGTGTTTCTGCCAAGCAGCAAGCCTCAACATTTAGTTTTTAAAGAACTAATGTATGCTGCTGTGTGGCTTTATCGGACTTTGAGGTGTTTTCTCTTTGGACATGTCTATTCTTGTAGCGGGGAGCCGCCTGCGCCTCGGCACTGGAGAGAACTGAACGGAAAATTCCAAAATACTTCTTCGTTTTCTTCTTCAAATTTCACACTTTATACAAATATATGTTCCTAATATAAGATGTTGTGCAGATTACGGCTAAATCCATCTATAGTTCACGGATATAACATGCTTAGTGGGGTTTTTTTGTTTGTTTGTTTTTTTGCACCAATTTGAACATATTTACTGCTCATTTGAGTACGAAATGATTATTAGCTTGGTGGTCAGCAATCTATTCTGACCATGCAAGCGTCAACTTCCTGCATTTCTAAGCATAAGAGGGTGGCAGTGGGTGTGAAGAGACTCACCCACAGCAAGAGACGTAGGACGTACAGAAACACATCATGAGCCAGAGCATGCCAAAAAGTGTGAAAACCTAAAATAGCCTTGCGTGACTTACAAGATCTCATAAGATGTAAGATTTCAAACTTATGGAGAATAGTTGAGAACATAATATCAGCGCATTCATCATTTGTTACAGTTTCTAAAAAAAGAAAAATAATTAATGAATAAATTACAAATTGTAATTGTTGGCAAACTGAGGTGGTATGAGAAGAATATAAAACTTCAGGATGTGCTGAAGTGATTTATTCCTTACTTATACAGTACAGCATCTAACTGGTGAGAAGCTGTTGCTAAATTTTCCGTAACAGCAGCTCTTACAATACTAGTAGATTACTTTCGACAGTAACAACTCATTCACCGGGACTTGTATGGTGCACAAGCTACGGTTAATCTATGGCTAGTTAAAAAAATATATATATATGGTGATAGTGTGAAATTTTCTGTTTGGAGACACTTGTGTAAAATTTATGTAAGGAGTCTCCAGGGTCAGCGCTTTGTAACACAGTCAGTACGTTTTCCACTGCAGTAAAGTCTTCAGGATAAAGGACTTTGCACTGCTTTCTGGTTTCTTGGTATCAATCTACATTTTGTTTGTTTGTTTGTTTGTTTAAGACAGAGGAAAAAAGGAGAGGCTGGTGAGGCTGATTATACTGTGTTAACAGGAACTAGCTTATTTTATAAGTTCCACAATACAGTATTATAACTATAAATTGTTAAAAACACTGCAGTGTCATTCATTAAAAATTGTAAACCAAGGCCATTTGCTGTGGCATAAGAGGAATAAAACACTTCAGAACAAAATGTTATTGCAAAATAATTCACTTTAGTGGATTGTTGGTTATGGCTTGGCATCACATCAACCTGTAGTTAAACACTCTTTCCTACAGGACTATCTTAAGCATTTTATTTCTTACCTCACTTAGAAATAATGAATTGGGGTTTCAAAGTTTCTGAGAGCACTAAACACTGACTTGTAGACTTTTTATCCTGTGGAAATTAGTTATGTAGACTATAAATACTTCATACATTATTAGTAGTATTAACTAATTTTTGAAGTGTACCCTATTTGAAAAAGACATTTCACAACACTGTTTCAAAACACTTAAAAAACAGCACGTATGTGGGAAACCAACAACTATTTTGTCCTTTAATTAATCACTGGCTGCAAAACTGCATACTACGGTACTAAACAGTAGGTTAAATAGTGCATTGTGTACTAGTTTGTGCGTACTATTTAGTGGAACAGTATAGGCTAGCAAGTTTTGTCAGTTGGGTTACCTCGGCAACGAGTAGAGTACAGCTTGATAAGCTGACCACGTGACTTCACCTGTGCGTGTTCAGAAGCTTAAGCGCTCCCTCACCACCACCACCAATACACACACACACACACACACACACACGTTAAAAGACGTAAAAAAAACAAAACAAACACTCCACACGGAACTTAACTCACCGGGAGCGCCGCAGTCCGCGCAGGTTCCGTTGCCTTGCCGCTTGATGATGTCCCTCAGAGCTCGCGCGGCCCTCTCGTTCACGGCCATGGCACTACCGCGCTCGCGACGCTTTGGTTTTCAGGCCGCACCTGGGAGTGCGCGCGCAAACATACACGTGCACGCAGGTCGTGACAAGTCGCAACAGGTAGAGAGCGGCGTAACAGAAATCACTCAGTAATCCAATGAGTGTCTCTAAAACTCTCCTGAACAAACCAACGAGGAAAAAGTTCACCTGAAAATAATTAAAAAAAAAGTTTAACGTGAAAAAAATCGTCAATAAAGGTGAGAAAGTAATGCACAGGTAAAGAGAGGGCGCGAGGTGCGCACGAGCCCCGCCAAACAGGTAGTATTTGTTTAAGAGGGAGTGTTTTGGGGAGATAAAAACACTCGGAAGTGACACACTCGCACGCAGAGAGTGTGTGTGTGAGAGAGAGAGAGAAAGCTCGGGTTGTGTTCTAACTTGCTGTTCCTCGTAAACAGAAACGCGCATGCAGAACCGAGAAGCGCGCGCGTTCTCGCGACTGTTGCAACAAGTGCATGGCTGCTTGCACTAACACAATTCCTACGGTGCAAGTGTGCTTAGGGGTAAAATAGATAGATAGATCTCTAGATAGATAGATAGATATTTATATAGCAACAAGACATTTAATCTCCTGAGTTTCACGGATGATATGAAAATGAGACCAGTTCAAAAGTTTGTACGCCCTTGAATCTGTGTGAGATGGCCTATAAATATTCTCGTATAACTTTCACGCCCTGTATCACATTAGCTGAACAGCTTACCTTGGGGACCAACAGGGTCACAGGAGAAAAAAAAAATCGCTTTTTTCCAGAGCTATTTCTATTTTTCACATTTTTCCCAATTCAGAAAGCATTGGGATGCAAACTTTTGCACTCAAGTGTACTTACGTAACTATTCTGTATTTAGTCTATTGCGCTCTTTTATAAAGTGCTGTGAAACTGCAAACTACTACATAATGTTACCTTAATCATGCATAAGGATAAAGCATTAATAATAATAATAATAATAATAATAATAATAATAATAATAATAATAATAACAACCACTAGATGGCAGCAGATCTTCAGGTGAACACACGATTGGTGCTTTTTTCTAGTTGACAGTAAGGTTGTCACTGCAAGAAGTTTAACTTAGATACCAGTGCTAAATAATGCATCACAGTGCCCACCAGGTAAAAGATGCTAAGCCAAAAAAAAAAAAAAAAGTCATTGTCTGACATCCATTTTTTCACTCTGTACAAAATAAATGTATGTCGTGACAGTTCCTTTTTCCACTTCATTATTTTAAATATCATCAGTTGATGATTTTGACCTGTCTGGTCCAAACCCACAGAAGAGCTACTGCAGCGCAAATTGTTGAAAACATTAATGCTTGCTATGATAGAAAGGTTTCAGAACACAGTGCATCACAGCTTGCTGCGTATGGGGCTGTGTAGTTACAGACTGGTCAGAGTGTCCATGCTGACCCCTGTCCACTGCCAATCTGGACTATGCAGCAATGGAAGAAGGTGGCCTGGTCTGATGAATCACATTTTCTTTTTCTTGTGTGTCGTTTACCTGGGGAAGAGATGGCACCAGGATGCACTATGCAAAGAAGGCAAGTTGGTGCAGACTGTGTGATGCTCCAGGCAATGTTCTGCTAGGAAACCTTGGGTCTTGGCATTCATATGGATGTTACTTTGACACATACCACCTACCTAAACATTGTTGCAGACCAAGTTCACCCCTTCATGGCAACAGTATTCCCTAATGGCAGTGGCATTATTTCAGCAGAATAATGTGCCCTGCCACACTGCAAAAATGGTTCAGGAATGGTTTGAGGAAGATGACAAAGAGTTCAAGGTGTTGACTTGGCCTCCAAATTCCCTAATTCTCAATCTGATCGGGCATCTGTGGGATATATTGGAAAAATGAGTCAGATGGAGTCCATGGAGGCCCCACCTCACAACTTACAGTACTTGAAGGATCCCACAGATACCACAGCACACCTTCAGGGGACTTGTGGAGTCCATGCCTCGATGAGTCAGAGCGGTTTTGGTGGCACAAGGGGGACCTACGCAATATTAGGCAGGTGGATTTAATGTTATGGCTGATCTGTGTATAACAATGACTATATAGTTCACTGTTTTGAGGAGGTAGATATAGAATTATAATTACGACTTCCCACTTCTGAGTTAGGTCAAATGATGCATTAGCCATCACTTTTTCTACCTAAAGAGGCTGATGCAGCAGTGCTTTAATCCTTTAGTGTGTACAGCTTGCTCACCTCCTCATCTGTACAGTTTGCATGTTCTCCTCGTGCCTGCGTGGGTGTCTTCCGGGTGCTCAAGTTTCCTCCCACAGTCTAAAGACATGCAGATTAAGTCAAATGGCTACTCTAAATTGCCCATAGGTATGAACATGAGTGTGAATGGCTTTGTCTCTCTGTGTTAGCCCTGCAATAGACCAGTGTCCTGTCCAGGATGTACACCATACACCCGTCATCAATGTCAACAGGGACTGGCTCCAGCTCACCCTCGCCCTGAAATGGATAAGCGGTATAGATAATGAATGAGAGAGAAAGACCTAAGTTGATCACAATTATTCATCAAACATCAGTGCTTTTTATCTCTGAGCCACAGGCTTCATCTGAGCCTCGTTACAAATAAACATGCGTGTATTAATTTATAAGACATGAAAGCGTGCACTGACAGCCGGTGCCATTTGGTCCTGCGGAGACCAAAACTCCAAGAAATGGATACAGGAACCCCGGTAATGGCGTCTCCATAGCAACTCTAAATGATGCAGCCTCCCTTGGCAGCGTCAGTGCAGTCGCTCTCCAAAAGGAACTGAGAGGAAAAACAATCCTCAATTGCAATTATTTGTGTGCAATAAGCAATGAGAGAACTGGGAAGGATGTACTGCTTTCATTTGTGTCTCTCAGTGTGTGTGTGTGTGTGAGAGAGAGAGAGAGCATAAAGAGTGCAGTAATGCCATTGGCCATTGTTCAGCATCAGCCAGAGGAGTTGATCCTGACTGACTGAAATGAACTCAACAAGCGAATAAATAATGAAATGTCGGCATCAGCTCTGCGTGTCATATCTATGCAAATAGACGGTGACATTTTAAAGCTCTGCAGGCATGGCAGATATATAATGGCGCTTAGGATGGCCATTAGTGCAAATGGCCTCTTAGGATGCTTATGTCACGTACGCCTTCCTTCATGCACAACCTTCCATTTGATTCAACAAATATTTGTGGAAGATTACATTTAAAACAATAGTGTGGACTGGAATTAAATGTACATCATTTTCCACTTTCTCTAAATGTAGTCGATCAACCAACTATGGGTATGATTAGCTAATCTAAAAATATCACTGTATTAATCCTCCATTTAATAACATGCAAGCCAGTGCTGAAAATTAAAGGAATAACTTCTTGTGAAATCTTTGCACCTACATTATAACGAAATTAAAAGGACACAAAATGATTGAGTGCCTTAAAAATTGAGAACAACATCTCCATAAATTCTCTTCCACTGTCAGTATTTATCCTGTTGTTGTTATAGGCTCAAAGAGAAAATGGCTGCGAAGCAAAGCAAAAGGTGGTAGCCAAAAAATAGACTGCTTTGTCATTGTCAAGAATGCCATGTTCTTCTGTGAGTTTGATAAAAGAACATAGAAGAAACACACCATTGTGTATGATAAACACAGCCAAAGGGTTTTCGGTGCAGTCTGGATCACATGAGCGGAGAAACTGAGGTTGCTGTAGTATCATTTAAAGTGAGTCCAGAGGAAGAGGGGATGTGAAATTTTTGGAGAATCAGAGCCAGACAGAAAGGATTGAGAGCCACTGGAGTAAGAAACTCGATCAGGTAAATAAATCAACAGGTAATAAATATAATAGATAACGGTGAAACCATGACACCATGACAACCTTACAGCCAACACCTTTGGTGTACACATTTTGTTTTTCTACACTGTAGTTTTACACTTCTGTAGCTAACAAGTAGGGAATTATAACATGTTTGATTTCAAACTAGCAATTATAACTATAAAAATAAATGATAGCAAGTGTAGCTATAAAAATACAAAACAAAAGAAAAGTATATTATCATCCAGAGAACTTTTGGTCAGATCTCTTAACTGAGAGGGACAATAT
>JAOTRR010000013.1:4982761-5005079 GCA_028570945.1 Gogo arcuatus | reverse complement strand
TAGTATTATCCTAGATTCAAGTGATTTGATTTTGATGTTGATAATATGTGGCTTGACAGAGATATGCACTTTACCAGGTGCCCTTCTAGTTTCCTCAAGCTTTCTTATTACCACATTTTTTTGCAGGTGTCAGATTTAACAGCTAAACATATTTGATATGTTGTTAGCTTACTATTATTTGACTCCACCTGTACGTGCTACAGCTGTAACGGCATAACAAGCTCAAATGAAAGCACAATTCATTCATCTTTCAGCATTATCTTTCTTTCATCAGGGCTACTTCAAGTTTGTGCAATGTAGCATAGCAAAAACTAGCCAAATGTTCTAGCCAAGTAGCCTATGTATTGTTGGCAGGTGTGTGTATCCACACACACACACACACGGAGCAGGTGCAGGCCGGAGCAGAAGCTTCATATTAAAATGTTTCATCTGAGTGGACAGGGGTGAATTTGCTACAGAAAGCTAACAGCTGCCTCAAATAATACACTTCAAAAAAGTCAAAACATTTTAAATACACATTAAGAAGCATTGATTTCTTACTTCATGATGTGTTAGGAGAAGTATTTAGCACGGATTATTGAGTCACTTCACAAAAATGACACCTTATTAGCTATCTATGTTTGTTATGATGCTAGTTAAGTTATGCTAATGGAGCTAGCTTCTGTATGAACCTAGCCTAGCCTAGCCTAGCCTACTGAAGGCAATCTTTTGCATGCTAGCTAAACTAAATGCTAACTAAATGCTGCTTTACATAAAAAAGACAGTAAAAAATTAATTGGAGATAGGGGTGTCTAAAGCTAACTTTAGTAAAACATTGGCTTATTTAGCTTTCTAGCATGCTAGCACATATCTAATGTGTATAAATGAAAGCATACTGGATTAAAAAGTCACTTAAATGCTTTTTTCCACAATTCATGCATGTCCCATACCATAACAACTTCAAGAAGAGTCTTTTAACTGAAGAAATTACTCTTCTATCAGCCTATTGGCTGTGCTAGAACCCTCTAATACCTAGATTACGTGTACTCAGTTTCAAAGATAGAACTTTTAAATGATAGACCAATGACTAGTACAATTAGGGGAAAAGATGTGATTAACTAATTTGATCAACACATTAATTTTGACCAGATGTTTTCTATACACCAGCTGTGACTGTGTTATCCTTGTAGCAATTTATGCAGTATATCTCAAAATAATGTGTCAATATTATTATTATTATTATTATTATTATTATTATTGCTCTGCTGCAAGTATGATCTCTTATTAAATGGAATATTTGCAGTATAGTATGTATAACATCAAATGAAGCTTGTTACTGGCTCAAGTATGTTGCTCTCATCTGAGAGATCACTTTGTGAATTACGTATTAAATTTCTATTTATCTATGAATTATAGACTTGACAAACTGAAGGAGTTGTGTGTCCTCTGTACCTGAGGGGGCGCAGGGTTCTTAGTAGCCGTAGGACACGTAGCACACCCAGGATCTTGGCCCCTCCTGCCATCGACACGACAATGTCAATCAGAGACACAAAGACAAGGAAACCATCCAGAATGTTCCAACTGCTGCGCAGGTACGCACGATCTCCCAGATATAAACCCATTGAAACCACCTGAGAGAGAGAGAGAGAGAGAGAGAGGGGGGGGGGGGGAGACTGGTGTATTATTTCACACTTTGTGTACATTTTCAAAAAAAATTTGTGGCACATTTTATAATAGGGAAAAATAGGCATCTGCTGTCATTTTGACAGAATGCCATAAGGACTTAGGGAGAAACTTATGTAAGGTACAGAAAATGAAAAGATGAGAGAGACGCAGATGCAGATGATAGAAAGAAATAAAATATGACACCAATGAGAGTCTTTGCTCTCATTACATCAAGCCCAGAGCAGACATGATGTGACCAGCAGGAGCTATCTTCAAAGCCGGAATTGTGAAGACAGAAGGGCTGAATTTTAGTGTTAAAACACATGACACTGTCAAGAAACAATCAATCTTGACACCTTTCTCAACAGGAGGCACATTCTCAGGTGGATTTTGAACTTTTTTCCTTTCCATTTCACTTTATGTTTCATGTTTATTTTATGTGTTTATTTTTCGTATAATGCATTTTACACCTCACTTCATCGACCGACAATATCAGTGTCGTGGAGAGACGGCCAGAGAAATGACAGGAAAGAAACTTTTTCATGCAGACCTGCAATACTTGTACAGTATTTATATGTTTCTAGACCTATCATAAATATGCTATTTCCTTTTCTATGCTATGATCCCTTTCTCGTCAAAGGAAAAGTAATGCAATGGTGTACAATAAGCTTATCTCTGGCAATCCTCCTGTTCACAGCTGGTGGACTTCCCACACACTACCTACCTAGCAGTCTAATTAGCATATTGCACAGGAAAATTTATAAAAAATGTTCAAGGGGAAAAAAAACATTAATGTGCCGATCTGGTTTGTTATCCAGATATTGATATTCACATCATTAATGCCAACATGTTAATTGGGCCTTTTATTGCTCTCTCTCTCTCTCTCTCTCTCTCTCTCTCTCTCTCTCTCACACTGAGCTGAACTTGTTAATGACAGACTCTGTTAGATTCGTAATGAAGTGAGTCAGAGAAACCCAGAGAACAGAACAGACACATGATAGAATGCCTATGAGAAATTAATCGAGTAATTAATACCATCATCAGCTAATTACACATCTGCAATGGGGGATGGGGGAGAGGCAAGAAAGAGGGAAACAAGGGAAAGGGAGATTAATGCATTGCTAATAGGGAAATCTAGAAGACATCATTTTAGATTTCAGGATCTATAATCTACTAGTATATAGTCTACAACATGTACATTTATAAGAGGTCATCATCTGTGAGTGACAGAAAGCATGGACATGTTAGCATGGACAAATAGGTGTGGTGGGCTGGGAAAACCCTTCAAATGGTCAAAATGAGATATGTTCTTCTATATATACAGTGGCTAGATTAAAAAAAAAGTCTGCAGCTGATTCTGTAGGAATTTCTTGACATTATAGTTTCATCTGACTGCTGAAGCCATGGACCACAAAGAGCTCACAAAGCATGTACGGGATGTCATTGTTGAAAGGTACTGATCAGGAGAGTAGTACAACGGACTTTCGAAAACATTAGATGTACCATGTAACACTGTGAGGCCATCGTTAACAAGTGGAGAAATTGGGGCAGTACAGTGACATTACCAAGAACAGGATGTATCTCCAAAATTGACAAAAGAACAAGAAAAACACTTATGACAGAGGCTGCCAAGAGACCTAAGACAACATTCAAGGAGCTGCAGGAATATCTGGATATGGGGTAGGGTGGCTAGACAGAAACCTTTTTTCAGGAGCCAAAAAAGCATCCAAGCCCACCTTAGTCACACCAAACCATGTGGAAAAATGTGTTATGGTCTAATGTAGCCAAGGTAGAACTTTTTGGGCATAATTCTAAAAATATTATGTTACATTAACAGCATTTAGCAGATGCTCTTATCCAGATCAATGTACAACATACCCAGAGCAGCCTGGGGGTTAGGTGTCTTGCTCAAAGGCACTTCAGCTGGTTCAGGGAATTGAACTGGTGACCTTGTGGTCCTAAAGCTGCTTCCCTAACCATTAGGCTATGGCTTCACCCTTGTTCTAAAATTTGGTGTAAAAACAAGACAAACCAGTTCATCACCAGAAGAACACAATACCCATGGTGAAGCATGGTGGTGGCAGCATCATGCTATGGTGCTGCTTCTCTTCACATGGGACTGGGGCTCTAGACTGAATCATAGACAGCTCAAAATACCAATCTATTCTGGCACAAAGCCTACAGGGCTCTGATAGACAGCTGAAGAAGAAAAAAATGTACCTTCCATCAGGATAACTCCCCAAAGTGCAAATTCAAGCCAACAAAGGAATGGCTTCAGAAGAAGAAGATCAAAGTTTTGGAATGGCCCAGTCAGAGCCCATATCTAAGTTCAATCCAAAACCCATGGAACGACTTGAAAAGGACTGTGCACAGGCGATCCATTTATAATTTGATAGATCTGAAGCATTTTTGCAAAGAAGAGTAGAATAAAAATGCCAAATCAAGATGTGGTAGACTCTTACCCAAAAACACTGAGTGCTCTATTTCAAGCAAAAGGTGCGTTTAACAAAGTTTTAGTTAAGGGGTGTTCACTCTTATGTTAAGGGGTGCAACCAGGTTATTGTTATTGTTTTTTTTTTTTCCTCCTAAAATGTTTCTATTTGTTTTGAATTGAATTTTGTTGGTTGCTATATTACATAAAAGGTGGATAAAGAGATCTGATGATTTATCTTGGTTTACATCACAAAACCCTGCGATTTTTATATCTTTTTTATATCTACTGTAGTTCTGAGAGCTACAGCCTTTTCTGAAGTCAGATTGGTGTCTTATTTGCACATATCGCAGGTAATGTGAAAACTGAGAAATTTGAATTTTAAATTTTCTTGCAGGAAGACAGCCAAGGCAAGGTTTGAAAATAACCTGCATTTTAAAAAAAAATCCATATAGTTTTGGTAAAACGTACAGTATTGTTTTCCTTAAGTAGAGCTGTGAAACCAGGAAAAAGCCCAAATCCCATCATTTTGTCCGTTTTCCAGAATTCAGCCTCAGCCTCTTCTGATGGGTTTTCCCAGACGCCAAATTCCCAAAAAACAAAATCGCAAACATTTCCTCTTAAATCAATCGTAGTTGATCACTCCAGACACGTTTCTCAGATCACGTTCTTAAGTTTAGAACTGTGGCTAAAAGGCTAAGAGCATATGGCTTCCCATCAAACATTATTCTTTCCCTGAGCTGCTTGTTTAATAATCTCAAGCCCTATGTAATATCAGACAGTTTATGATATATGAGACAAAAAATATCCAGAGAACTAAAAACAGTCATAGTGCCCATACCCATTTTAAATCAAAAATCACTTTCTTCCTCAGCCCATGATTAAATTTAAGGCTATATGCTTCTCTTACATGTTAGCAACATTAGCTTTGTAGCTCCAGGGCAAAACCAAAAACATTTTTGCTGATTGACTACATTTTTATTCAGTGGGTACGTTGTATGCATTTCATTTTCGACTAAACTGTTTCTTTAATAAGACAAGACTCACTCTAATTCCTGCGTTATTTCTGAGAATTCCTCCATAAGGAAGTCCATCTCACTGAGAAATCCTGGCATGTGACAGCATGCCTAAATTATACATGACTTCAGACTATTAAAAAAGATATTTAAAGCTTGAAACTGACATTCATGCATGAATAAATAATTTCCAGAGCCATAAAGCCTAGTCTATAAAAAGATAGAATTAAATATGCTTTTCTTTTAGAAAACCCACAAGCGTTGTCACAGACACAGCTGGAAGCCCGTGGAGCTGATTGAAATTGGATGGTGCAGACAGACAGCAGTTTGTACGAGTGTAGCACTGTATTTACCTTGACTGTCATCTCGGCTACGAATATGGCAGTGAAGATGTAGTTAGAGATGGTGAGAAAGACTCGTTCCTGTAGTACAAAAAGAGTGAGAGACGAGAAAGAGCAGAACACAATTATCTTCTCTTTTATGTCTTTTCTACAGCCCTAATAACAGTAAAAACGGAGCATTTTGCAGCAAATAGCAGAGCAGAAACGGAAGAAAATGGCAGTATTCTCAGAGGGAAGTGTGTGGATAATATCCTGCTTTTATTATTCAGGATAAGGGAGCATGTCAGCATGGCGAAGCAGAGTCATGCTGAGTACAAGAAGAACAAAACTACCAACACATTTCTAGAACTTTCCATCAATAAATTCTAGATGATTAGAAGTGCCAGAGAGGCAATGATTCTAAAATTCTCCATTGAAAATTTCTCTTCTAAATTCTATCTAAATGGATAGATTTGTTGAGTTATGGAATGACAGCTGATTCGAGAATTCCTAGAACTTCCTATTATATATGCCCAGCTCTTTATTTCTGGAATGGCAAGTTATTCTAGAACTATAATTCTACAATTTTCTCTCTCTCTTTTTCTTTTTAAATTTGAAACTTCTTGACAATCAATTCTACATTCCCAGTTCCACAGTGTTCTGGAATAGAACCTTATTATAGAACTCTCCTTTTCAAGATTGAAATATTAGGAAATGAAAGCTGCAATTCTGATCTATCGCCTCATATTCATCTTTCGATCTCAAACCCAAACTTCTTCAGTGCACAGCAAAAAACAAAAGAACTGGCCTTGATGTTCCAATACTTTTGGATGAGTTAGTCCTGTAGTGTTAGTTATTATAACCAAACTGGCCACTACAGAGAACAGATTAGTCAGTTACATATATCACTGGTTATCCTCTGTCCTGCTTGAAACATGCCTCTTAATAATTATTTTACGTCTCTTCCTTTTGGCCATTCTTCATTGAACAAATCAGCCCTAAGGGCCTTTTAGAGGAGAATGTTACCCATTTTTCTCCTGAACACGCTTGAAAGATAGCAGTAACTCTTCTCTTCCGTATACATGAGCTAACATATGCAGACTCTGATTAATAGGAAGAGAGGAAGACCATATTTCGCAGCCAGAGAGCAGGACCAATTATGCCCTCTTGCATTTCTGGTATGGATTACCAAGGATTTAAATATTAGGGATTTAAAGACATGATTTTTTCCTGACTATGTGAATTGTTATTGGGATAAAGAAAGAAGTAAATCCTACCAGACTGCCCTGGTGAATTTTGGGCCTTTCAAGGGCCACTGTGATGCAGTTGAGGAAGATGAAGGCCAACACTACATAGTCAAACAGTTTATGAGCAATGATCTTCTGGCAAGTTAATCTGAACCTAGAGAGATGGGGGGAAGGAGAGATGAGTTAATACTTCAGTTCCACCTCAGGGGAACTCACCTTTTTAGTTTCTTTTAACTGAACAAGAATCTCAGGTCTGTTTTCTTCAAAGAAACTGGTGTGTGGCATGCTGTGATTCACCTGATTCACCTGCTTCATCTGTTACTCCCTAGGGCTCGATCAATACCCTAATCAAAACTACCACACCATCACCATCTCATCCTTCAACAGTCTGCACTTCAGCATCTGTTCCGTTTCGTCAAGTGCTCCATCCCCTCCATACCTCTTTATCTGCATTACTTTCTGTCTGCCTCATCAGTGCTGTTTTATTGTACCCTTGATCCTTTGTCTCCATGTATCCAGCATTTTCACATCCCAATCCATGGTCCTTTTACCTCCATTTCACACTTCTATATCTCAACCTCTACATCCTTCCATACTATTGCTCTATCCTCCCATCATCTTCATCCTCCATCCCATCAACCCATACCTACATTCTTCTGCCATCATATACTTCCATTGCTGCAGGTTTGTCACTTTCCAATCCACTATCCTATAGCTCCATCTCCCATCCATTTTACCATCCATTCTACCACTGTATATCTCAATCTCTTCACCTTTTTTCCACCTTCCATTCCACCAAAATACCTCCATCTGTCTGTCCTTTTCACCTTCTGCTTCACTATCCACAGTTTCACACTCTATTCCCCTATTCCATTCCTCCATCCTTTTCACCATTCCATGCCTTAATCTCTTCATTCCTTTTCCTCTTCTAATCAATCATATACCTCCATTACTTCATCCTTCTCAACTTCCATTGCAACATCATATCCTTCATCATCATCATCATCATCATCAGCATCCATTCTTTTCACCTTCCATTCCACCATTATAGACCTTAATCCTTCCATGTATTTCACCTTTCCTCAGGCCACTCCAAATCTCAATTATTCCATCCTTTTTAATCCACATTTTCATTCCCATCTCCTGTAGAATGCATATCCCTCTCTGTAGCTCATGCCTCTCTGCCTGTGTATCTTCATCCTTTTCCATTATTCACGCTCACTGTAGGTTATGCACTTGATGGATAAGGAGACAAGGGGGGAGTGAAATACAATAGTGAGAGAAAAAAAAAAGTCCTCTCCCCACTCCTAAGTCAACAATTAAGACCCCCAAAGTGGCTGAGTATACCTTTAAGTAGTCAAGGGTGGTTTTTAAATACAAGAAAGGTTTTTTCTTTAGAAGACTGACATCTGATTACTAGAAATCTTTGGACGACTCACTTGTTCTCAGGAGAAAACAAGTAGACAGACCAGTCTTCCCTGGTCTCACACCAGTCTGGGCGATACACCTCAATCATCTTCTGGACCCGAAAGCATAGGCTCTTTAAAAGAAGCATAATGGCAATGAGTCAGTAAAACACACTCACAATTGCACATAGTGTAAAACTATGATTAAATACTCAGCAAACACTACTGCAGGCAATTTTATTCCAACAAACGTCATTTTCTAACAAAGTACGTTCCATTAACTTCTATACAAAATTCAAGTAATCAACTGCTCTTTTACAAACACGGCTATTTATTTAAAAAAAAGTACAATGCAGAGAATGTCTTGAGTGTTCTCTACTTATTCTCACACCCTCTGAAACATCTTAGTCAGTATCAACTACTGCCTTTCACAGAAGAAACCATTTGTAATGATGCACTATAGTTTGTAATGATGTGTTATTGTGTGTAGTGACAGAGAGAAATCTGATTCTCGCATTGTCGTCCTGTCACAAGAGAAGAATCAACAGCAGGAATAAAGTGCCACTGGAAAGCTATTATTAAGAAGAGTGCTACATCGGTGTCTGGTAGTGAATAGCACAAGATGCTATAATGATATACCTGACGGATGAAATTGAATTATGCTTTTTCAGATATAATTTGCTTTATTCTTTCAGATGGTTATCTTGTCATGCATTTCATTTAAATAAAAACATTTGAGAGGCGGCCTGGAAAACCTTCATATAGTGAAATTTTGATATCCATGACAACCATTGTACATTTTCAGTAACTGCTTTATCCTGCTTGTGGTCACACTGGCCCGGGAAAACGTTTGTACATATTTCAATTTAAAAGTAAAGTTCTGAAAATAAATAAATAAATAAATATGATCAATCACTATATCAGAGATTATAAGTTGTAGGTTTATACAGTTTGGATCCTAGTTTGATAAATCGGTGATACATAACTTACATAGTCTGTCTCCTCGTCAAGGTGCGGTTTGTCCTTCTGAGCACTGAGTTGGGGATAAATCTCGCTGAGCAGTGCTCTCTGACGCATTGGTGCTTTCCCATTACAGTCATGGTGCTGCTCCCCACACACACTTTTCTTCCTGGTCAGAAGGGGGCGCTGCAGTGGGGGTCCAGGGAGCTGGAGCTGCTCCGGGAGCTCAAGTGAGAGGGCACGCCGATCCCGGCGAAGGGGGTAACGACGAGAAAGGAGAGGGGGGTGATGTGAGAGTTGGGGGCGTGGGGAGAGGAGGGACTCCCGCTCAGCTGGGTGGGAGTGGGGACCTCGGACCCGCAGGCTCCCCCCTACTGCCAGGCCCCGAGTTGCACGTCCCACACTGTTCCAGCTAGAACGGCGGCTCCATGCTGACTGGGGGTGGGGGCGCCCCCAGTGGCGGTATAAGGAACTACGGCCATGACGCTGTAGGGAGGGAGAAAAGAGAGGAATAAAAAAGAATCCTTGCACTCCCTTCCACTTGTATCTCTTATTAAGCTCTCCTGGCTAGGTGTATTATATTTTAAGCAAATTTTAGTTTATTAATGTACAATGGTTTCTACTCCTATGTCAGTGTATGTGTGTGTGTTTGGCTATAGTGCCTTACAAAGATAATTGCAGGCTGTATATGTTTGCTGTAAAAGAGGACAATTGCCCATATTTAGTGCCAGTAGAGGTAACAAAACAGTTGCCATAGAAACCTTGTTAACTGTTCTTAAGTCATCTAAAATTACTTTAAGCAGGAGGCGATGCCGCGTGCCAACAGGAGGCGCGGCGCACGCACTTGGTACTTTGTAACTGTCAAATAAAACATAGCGTCATGACAACTTGAGTCAGGACTAAAGTGAGAAACAAATGGTGCGATATGTGGTGGATTTATGTGGAGCAATTTTGTTAAGTGACTGAAATACTGTGAATGGAGCACATATGGTGATTGATTAGTGATTCAACACGACAATCTGTGTGTGTATGTGTGCGCACGCTGGTGGTCCCATGTTGTATTCAATGCATGGTTCTACTCACAAAAATATCAGCTCTCACTAGCATGGCTAATCTCGTGATCACCCATGCATAGTGCGTCACAACACTATATTTAAACCATCGCACTTTCTCTCCTCCATTTCTCTCTCTATCTCTCTCTCTCTCTATCTATGGCTGTCTCAATTAAAGAGGAGTTGCTATGGAAACCCCATAGTCATGGTTGGGCTTGGCAGAGAATTTTGGTCTCACTAACATGCTCACACACACACACACACACACACACACACACACATCGTGGAGACTCACAGGGAGCGCCAGGGCACTCTCTGGCCGAGTGATTTCTAATCAAAGCAATAATTATCGCAAATGTTTCATTGACTCATTAGCGGCATGTGACTTTCCAGCAGAAGCAGCCAGCATGCACAGAGAGCTGATGGGAATCACACACACTCAATGGGCTCACAGTTGGCAGTTTGAGTCCAACTCTGCCTCATATGTAACTAATCTGTCCAAGGCTGAGCATGAGGCGTAGATGCTGGCCACTACTGAATCAGCAACAGGATTTCCAGCACTCAATATTTCCCTCTCTCGACTTTACAAAAATGAACAAAACCACACTCAAAAGCTCACTCATGCATAATTAAAGTTTAAGACATTAAGCTTCTCTGCATCGGTACTGCCAAACACTGGCTTTCAGCTCCAGATAAACAAAAAGTGCTTGTTTTAATCCAAGCAATTGAGTTTGATTGCTTTAAATATTCACAGTTGCTATGGAAAAATACTGCACTTCTGTTATCTAAATTTTATTTATTTATTTATTTATTTATTTTCTAGACAGAATTACAAGTTTCTAACCAGTTTGTGGATTTTAGCAGATTTTAGTTCATATAACTTTATAACTAATTATAACTCTTTGGGTTATAACAGTTTGGATGAGGGAAGACATTTGGTGCAATATCAGTTTATTCTATCTGGGACACTTTCCATTAGATACATTCAGTATGGTATGCTGATGTTTCCATTCACTGACAAGAATAGAAGCCATGTTGGATAATTCGGTTTGGTGATTAGTTCATCCAGTCCATAAAATGGTTGATTCATTTCATTTCATCCAAAGGTGTATGATGAGGCTGACGTTTTAGGTTCTGCAGAAGGCTGCCAAGTCCATTTTTACTATAAACCTAACTTCAGACTGGAACTAGAATTTACCAGCAAGTATCTTTTGGAAGAATGGTGATCATCCCTCCAATATAGTTCCAAAGACGTGTAGAATCTGTACCAAGGCCCACCTGTTCTGTTCTACCAGCTTGTTGTGGTCCAACAACTTAGTAAAACACTTTATGTTGATTTTTCTATTTTTCTGTCACTAAATTGTTACAGAGTCCCAGAAGGGACATGGAGGGAAAAAAAGATGTACTTTTGCGAGATCCTGCAAAGTTTTTCCAAGTCAGTTCAACAACATGGAAACAACAACAATGGAGTGCACACACCAGTGGGGGGAGGGTGTCACAGAATTTTGAGATTGGCCTCAAATATAAAGACATTATTAAAATCCATTTTGTAAATGTGTTTTTGTGTTTTTGCAGCATTCGAGCTCAATGCTAACTCTGCCACTCTGTAAGTGAGCTATTCTACCTTAAGTGCACTGACATCCACATATGGTGATGTCACATGTGTACCCTCTAGCAAGCGACGATGTGATTGGTCACACAGTCTAGATACCGTAAATGCTGATAATGTAGTGCAATTTTGAATGTACTACGGTTTATGCTGGTAAAACAATAAGAAACTCTAACTCTCACACACTGTAAAGTTGTGTAAACACTATTTAGAGGTGTGTACATGCTATATTTCACTGGCGAGCTGGCCTAGTGGTTAGCGTGTCCACCTATCGGCTGTGAGTTTGTACGTTCTATTCATGGTTGGGTTATACCAAAGACCAACATAAAAATGGTACCTACTGCCATCTGGTGAGGCACGCTGCAATGCAGATGTGAGTAGGGTGTCAAACTCTTGTGGTTACCAGCCCCCCCCTACTGTAACCCTAGCTATGTAATAGGTGAGAGGCTGAAAGGCTATAGAAATGGGGATTGATGCCACCCAGTGTGCCTTAACCTGGTTAGTACTTGGTGGGAGACTGCCTGGGAATACCAGGTGCTGGCACAGGAAGGTCTTTGACTCTTTGACATGCTATTTCAGAAATGTGGGAGGAGTGTATATGATGTTTACATGTGTTTGGCTACCACTACAGCCCTGTTTCCATGTTGCCGAACTGACCCGGAAGTACACTGATCTAAATGGAAAAACTGTGCGAGATCTCGCATAACTTTCATAGAATTTCATTTTGAGATTGGCATCAAATATAAATACATTAAATCGGTACTCGGCAGTAGGCACGGTTTTCACATAAGTGAGAGAAATCTGAAGAGGATACTTAGCACAAGGGGACACACTTGTCGCAAGTTTGCCGAAATGACCTGGAAGTACATCGACCTAAATGAAAAACTTTGTGAGATCTCGCAAAACATCTTTTTTTTCACCATGTCCCTTCAGCGGCTCAAGTAAATTGTATCTAGATTGTGTTTAAATACTAATTCTGACATTTGAAAGGTGATTGGTTTGACAGATGGTTTGGCATTTTGCTCTCACCAGTGAGAAAGATCGTTGCTCCAGGCTGCTCTTGCCCAGACTGGTGACACTGCTTTTACGAAATTCCTCTTCCAAATTTATCCTTCCTCCTCCTATGGGGTTCATCTCCAGGTGTCCATTAGGGGTCAAAGCACAAAGTTTAGGATCTGGACAGAAACAGAGTGCAAACATTCTATATTTTAATTTTAGGACTTTCTATTAAAGCAAAGGAGCAAGAATGATAGAACTAAGCAGGTTAACAACTGTGACTTTGTTCAGTGTTGTAACAGGGAAATGGATGGGACCAGTCACCTGATAGTTTCCTGTTTATATATTGAATTAGAGTGAAAAAGCTACTTCAGTTTCTCCCTAGCCATGAAACATTTACATTGACCCACAGTTGAGGCCGACCGGAGGGTTGACATTGAATAGGTTTCCCGCAGTTTTCCAAAGAGTGTTGGCTTTAATGTAAATTATTAACCATACTGCAGTAAAGAAACTTCAGTGAGAAAAGAAACATTCATCAGTGAGGAAATAAGAAAAGAATCAAGATATGACTCACACCCAAAAGGTCAGGTAATTACTAGGACTATTCTCACTTACTAGGGCATAAGAAACAACAATGGAGCTTCCATGGAGACTGCCACTTCTCTCTGCTTGATCTAACTGCTGCATGAGGTAACCTACAGAGCAAATCATGATTTACAGATCATAGTAAAGGGTCTTTGCACTCTAGTTTCTGTGCAAAAGCAAGATGCTGAGATGTTGTAAATTGAAAGCACCAAATGATCTGGTTCAGCTGAGGAGAGGGGAAAGAGAAAAATAGTGGGCTAGAGATGGATTTTAGAGTGAGCAGGAGTCTGAGCCTGTGCTGGATTAAGTGTGGATGAACAAGACAAACCAACCCTCTATTCAGTCTTCTTCTATACAGTCTTCGCTGAGTAGAGTGGAGGTAAGAACTGAAGTAGGTCAAGTGAGGAAATGGGAGCCAGGAAATAGGAAATGGTTGAGAGAGAAGAGTGACTTTTTGTGGGCATAATTGAAGTAAAATAAATAAATAAATAACAGAAACCTTGTGTGTCAATTGATAATGATCAATGCAATTGAAGTCAAACTACAGAAAAAAGGTAAACTTATTCTGGAGAGGAAACTCATTCTGGAGAAAAGACATACTGTAGAAGAAACTCATACTGGAGAAGGACTGATAATGGAACTGCAAATCCTCTCCTTAGTTAAGGATGAGAGAAGAGACTTTTAATGTAGAAGCAAGGAGTCCTGCTGGAGAAGGAACTAATTCTGCTGGAGAAAGGACTCATTCTTGAGAAGGGGCTCATACTGAGCACTGAAGAAGGGACTTAAAGAAGCAAGAACTCATCCCAAAGAAGGGACTCATACTCACTGGGGAAATAGGACGGGTATTGGAAAAAAGTTATGTATAATAGACTCCAGTTGGAAGGGGCTCAAATTGATGAAGGGACTTATTTTGAAGAGAGAGTTATATCTGAGAAGGGTGAAGTGCTGGATAAATGGAGGGGCAAGTAGTCCAGATGGAGAAGGGTCTCATAGTTGAGAAGAAAGGACTCACCCTGGATAATGGACTTATATTGGGTACTGGAGGAAGGGACTTATAGAGGAGAAGGGACTCATGCTGGAGAACTGAATAACAGAATGATCATGGTGAAGAAAAGACTCATTCTAGAGATGGAGCTCATACTGGAAAACTTATTCATCCAAGTCAGGGGAGGCATAATAGAAAGGGACTCATACTGGATAAGAAATTCATTTGAAGATGGACATGCTGGACAAGAGACTCATTGTGGAGAAAGGTCTCAAAGACGGAATTCCTGTTGATCTAAGTATTATCCAATTCTGTGTTTAAACCAGTAGGTTGTACTGGTGTTCTAGGTGGGATGTATTCTACAGTGCATGTTCCATTTATGTAGACCTACCAGAGAGCTGAAGTGAGTCCTTGTGTCTCTCACTCCCATCATAGTTGGAGGATGACCCATCATCATCTGAATATGAGCGATTAGCATCACCCTAATGAAGGAATGACAGGAAAATATCAAGGAAGTGGAATTGAACAGGACAAAGGACAAAAATTATTGTAATTATTGCAATAGATCTTTTTTTTTAACTTTTTTTTTTTACAATGCTATTGACATTGACTGGATAGAGAAATATCCAGTCCAGTTGCCTTGCCTCTGCCTGAAATCCCTCTACCAGGATGGCAACAAGTAGGTTAAAAAGCACATAGTTTCCAAAAGTCATGAGAGCCACGAAATAGAGAGCTGCCAGAGGAGAGGTGGAGGCCATGCCATTATACAACACCACATTCCAGTCTTCCTGAGTCAGGATCTACAAGGAATACGAATATACATATTTTAAATTGATACAAAATGCTGAGTGATTGATGTAATAATTCTAAATGTTTTCTCATAGCATGATTGCAATACCTGAAAAACAGTCACTATGGCCCATAGTAGAGAGTCAAAGTTTTTCCTGTCAGGGACCGTGTCTCCAGCATCTGTCTTCAGACTGAACTTACAGCCGAATATGTGCATTCCCAAGATACTACAATGAGAGAGATATACTGTAAGGACAGCTGCAGAAAGTGACGTTTGCACATCTTATTGTTAAAACTCAATCCATTCAGTGTTCTTTGCCACCTAAGTGACCCTTCCTTACTTGTTTTTCCTTCATGCAGCAAAGCTTGAATATACACTCCAGGTGGATCTTTGATAATGATCACTAGCTAGCTGGAATGCCCAGTGCTCAGATTTTACCTGTATGTTGGATTTCCCATAGGTTCCTATAGTGTGAGATCACATTTGAAAACCGTATCTTACTTTGATATTTTGAAATTAGTGAGTTTATTTTTCAAACTTTTTTTTATTTGCATCTGATGTTTTTAAGGTATATGGCCTTTCAACTTTCCCAAACAGCACCCAATTCTAAAAGTACCATTCATTACCATTTTCCATGGTACTTGTAGTAGGCAACTATAACCTATGAGGCTCGTACCTTTACAAACCATTGTACTAGACAAAACTAACGTTGGTTGATGGGATCGACAATTGAGTTCTATTTTTTTAGTGGATTTTAAGTCGAACGTGACATAAGTCAATTCACTCTACTGATCAGAATCAGTGAGTGTGCTAAGTGATGTTTGACGAGTTCATCAACAACTGTCGAACATGGCTGACAGTGATGAGGTTCCATTCACTGAGTGAGTCAATTGTGTCAATGGTTCAACATGTGCACATTATTGACTCGGTTTGGCTCATTACTCATTGGCTTTTTTTTTTCTCTCTTTTGCTAGTTAGGGTTCAGGGTTTATGCATATAGCCCAAAAAGGAAGCCAAGAAGTCAAGTCAGTAGTCCAACAGTCTTCATTCAAGCCGAAAATGTAAGCAAATTCAAAATAGTTGTTCTTAATATATTAGACCACATGGTGCTTTGTGTTAAGATGTTATGAAAGGAAAGAAACTGTAGTCAAATTGTTAGTAGCAACTAAACAGCTAGGTAACTAGTGGTAGCTGCAATGCCTCATAGCAAAATGGTGGATTTCCTACAAGGAAGTATGGCATAACATAACATAACATAACATAACATATAACATAACATAACATATAACATATCCGTGCATTATAAGCTTTATTTTGTGAAATTACAAAGATACATAGCCAGGTTATTAAACAAATTCCAATATGCTGGAGTGAGTGTGTGCATGCGTGTGTGTACACAAACCGAGAATAGGCTATTATTTTTCTTTAGGTTTCTGGGTCAGTATGACTGAACTAAGGGACACATAAGTAGAAAAATGTGTAGAACTGGAATGGACCTTCAGGTCCCTGTAGCAGCAGGTGTGTGTGTGTGTGTGTGTGTGTGTGCTCACATGTGCCCCATGAACTGAGACAAATAGAGAAGAACATGGACTCCATTTGTCTTCATCGCTCACCCAGTCATTCCCCCTTTCTCTGTCTGTGTACATTTCTCCTCATTTCACCTGTTTCCTGTCCTGCCTCCTCATCAGCTTAATCCCATCAGTCCTTTCGCTGTTTCTGTTTTTAGTCTCTTTCTTTCTGTCTCTGTTGCTCTCTCACACAAAATTCCCATTCTCACTCTAACGTCTCCAAATTCTCAGACATTTGGCCACCCACTCACCCACACACACACCTGAAGATGAAGATGAAGAGCATGAGCAGCATGCAAAATGTGGCCACGTTGTCCATGGTTTTCATCAGGACGACCAGCTGCCGGCGCAGAGCGGGCATGAAACGCACCAGCTTTAACACGCGGAGCAGCCTGAACGTCCTCAACACGCTCAGACCACCGTCGGACTGTCCAACAATCTCACACACACTGCAGAAAGAGACAACGAGAGAGACAGAGAGGGAAGGAAGGAGGAAGGAAGAGGTGAATGTATCTATTCCAGTTAAAAAAGAGAGAGAAAAGGAAGACAGAGAAAAGGAGGAGAGAAAGAAGGCGATGGAGATAGAAAGGCACAGATGGACAGTGGGTGTATTTGAATGTGTATTTGAATATACAAAAAGCCAAATATAAAAAAGTATGACGAAGACACAAAGAGTGGATAAAATACTGTATAAAGATAAAAAACCATGGAATAGGAGGACAGGGAGAGTGAGTGGAAAGGGAAAGGGTGAGCATGTGGATGTGTATAATTGGTAATATAATGAGAAAATTTGGAAGGTGTCGACAAACCTGAAAGAAGACAGAGATACAGGGAAGAGAGATAAAATAAGGCAACAAGAGACAGCAGAGGAAAACGGAGATGAAAGAATGATATTCAGGGCATATTCCTAGCATGATTTGGGTCCACTTGTCTCATTAAAGTGAAACGTCACTGCAAATCTGTACACAGTTACTCTATCCTGATTGGCACATCTCTTCCAGGATGACTCCGCCCCCATCCAAAAGCTCACTGAATGGTTTGATGAAGATGAAAATGATGTAAATCATGATGCAAATCAGATTTCAACCCAATTGAATTCTCTTTGGGAAATTTTGGAGCGTGTTAGATGGTGCACTCCACCATCATCAACAAAAAACCACCAACTGAGATAATATTTTTTTGAAAGAGTTGTGTTAATCCCTCCAGTGCAATTACAGAGACTTGTAGAAGGCATACTGAAGTTGTTCTGATGGCTTGTGGTGGCCCGACACTTTACTAACACACTTTCCTTTAATTTGTTGCTCAGCTGTATCTAGATTGTAATTAAAAACCAATTTTGAAATTTGAAGGTGATTATTTTGACAGACTGTGACTGATATTTCGCTCTCACGAATGAGAAATAATACAATAGTATCAAAAATAATAACTATATTAAACAGTAAACAGTAAAACACCAAATTTAACAATGAAAGCATAATTTGCTTTTGTGTTTGAAAGTGAATAAATCCTTTTAGGGTCACAGTTCTACATTTTTTTTAAGGAAATCCACTAGTAGGTTGTTGGATGCTACAGTTCTCCTTCATCTGCAGGTAATGAGTTTAGAAATGTGATGAAACATTGAACTTGTTCACAGATATACAACCCACAGAGAGAGAAAGATATGGAGAGATGTACACTATATGACCAAAAGTTTGTGGACACCTGACCATGTGGGCCTTCCTCAAACTGTTGCCACAAAGTCGGAAGCACACAATTATATAAAAAGTCTTTGTATGCTGTAGCAGTACAATTTCCCTTCACTGGAACTAAGAGGCCCAAACCTGTGCACAAAGCAAGCTCCATGAAGACTTAGTTTGCCAAGGTCAGTGTTGAAGAGCTTGAGTGTCCTGTACAAAGCCCTGACTGAACACCCAGCCCCATTGAACACCTTTGGGATGAACTGGAATGATGACTCTGCCCCAGGCCATGCTCCAAAATCTAGTGGGAATCCTTCCCAGAAGAATGGAGGTTATCACAACAGTAAGGGGGACTCAATCTGGAATGGGATGTTCAACAAGAACATATGGCTGTGATGGTCAGGTGTCCGCAAACTTTTGTCAATATAGTGATGAAGAGATAGAACAAGAGCAAAAATGTACATGCATTGATAATATAAAGAGAAGATATTCCTGAGGACAGAGAAGGATTAAAATGTATAATTTTACATGGGACCAATGAGTAAAACATCTGTTTTAGAGTTGTAGAGAATGTTTAATTTGTTAAATCTGTTATTAATTAAATCTACTCATTAAAATATAAGGCATTGTCTAAATTAGTATTGGTATTGGGTCAATACCAGCAAAATGGTGGGTCGGATTTCGGATCCTGTAACGAATGACAAAAATTGTAATTGGATCCAGAAAAAGATACCAAATTTTAGAACTGGAAATGTTTACGTATAAAGAGACTTGACTGTTGTTTCTTGGTATAGGCTGATAGCCAAGGTTTCAGTATCAGTATCAGGATGGTAAAGGAAAAAATTGGTATCATGCTATCTCTAGTTGAGACAGTTTACACCTAATTCTGCACTTTAGGAAACTCTGAAAGGATTTTTTTTCCCCAAAAAAACATTATTCCCAGGATTCACCCTTGGATATTATAGATGACTACCTAAGAACTGCTGCTAAGACTGCCCTATGCTCATCCCAGGACTCCTATTCACAATTTGCTCATACTGTTATACTTTTCCCCTTTACTTTTCTACATCTGTACACTAATGATTTATAATTCCACTATCCACCATCACCCACAAGAGGATGGGTTTCCTTTGAGAGTCTGGTTCCTCTCATGGCTTCTTCCCCATGTTGGCTCAGGTAGTTGTTCCTCTGGTTTGTTCTTTATGGATCTAAATCTAAATCCAGATTTCTGTAAAGCTGCTTTTTCACCATATCTATTGTTAAAAGCCCTATACACTTACTTTTTTTTCATCACACTACATTCTCTGGGACTAAGTAACAGCAACCACTGACCAAAGTGAGTTCAAATGGAATAAACATCCTTAACTCCGTTCCTTTGTGTGGTGATTGAAAACTGAAAACTGCAATCACAGCTTCAAACCCAGCAATCAAATATGGATTGTTTGAGAATTCTCACATGAAGCTCAGATGAGCTTGAATAGTCTTATCTTGTAATTATCACCTGGACTGGAATGCAGAGGAAAAGAAAACTTTCAGCTTTCTTCTATCCAATTATAAAAAATCACTGAGTCATGAGGAGACAGGATTGAGTTTGTTCTTCTGCAGGTGTTGTGCTCAACCAATCATACTCCTGCATGCACCTTGTTTCTACAGTGGGTTTTTTTCTGTAGGAAAAAGTGACAAAACCAAGGGAATGTTGTAAAATTCGTGACAGCTCAGTTGCACTGAGCCCAGCTCTCACCTGATGATAACGATGATGCCGTCGAAAATGTTGTACGGGTTGTGCAGGTAGTTGAAACAACCGAAGGCAGTCAGCTTCAGGATCATCTCCAGGGCAAACATGCTGGTGAAGACGATGTTGCAGATCTCCAGGACGTTAGTCAGCTCCTCTGGCTGATAGAAAAAGCAATGGATGGCCGTGGAAAATGTGGATGGAATGATTCAAGGATGTTTTATCTTATCATGAACAGTTAGAGTACATTTCGGACTTTTTATGTAAAAATTATTGCAGATTATTGTGTTAAAAAGATTGTTACTGTCATTGTATGTTTCATGGCTAGAAGTCTTTTTGTCTCATGTTCAGTTTAGCTAGTGGATCTCCTACGAAGCCATGACATTTCTTTTGATTCATTTTAGAGCAGAACAAATACCAAATATACAGCAAGTTGTCAATTTAATAGGCACTCCGTATACTGTAGTTAGCCACAAATATTTTCATCATGGTTTCTGAGTGGAAAAAAGTGAAAATATACCTCTACTTTGCTTATAAAGGAGGCAAAGTCACAGTTTTGCTCTGACCCTCTGGGTTCAGAGTTACAACAGCCTTAAGATTGTATCCTGGGGATCACAAGATTCAAAAAATGACAGTCTGAGACTGAAACATATTCATGAGGAAGCAATTCATTCATTCACTTTTGATCTCTTGGCTAAATATCTTTTTATTAATGTTTTTCTTTTTAATTAGGTCATTTAAACATCTTAAGATTTTGTCCACTTCTATACAGTGTGTAAGTGCTCTTCTCTGTTTTGATGATGATGGGATGGTGCCGGTGCATTCACAAGTCATTATCAGACTTAAAACTGAATTGATTCACATTTTGTCCATTTTGCTAATTATCCAACAGCTTGACCTAAGCCTGACATTCAGTATTTGAAGCGTGCAAGGTTTTAGATGTCTTTAGACAGACTGCATTTGTTAAACTGGCTCCTTCCCCAATGTTACCTTTTCAGGTAGACAGGCAGGGATAGGCTTGAAATAATAACTTAAATAAAAAAACATTCCCATGTAATTTTTGGTGAAATATATTTACATTGTCTTAAAGTAGAGATGTCAAAGTACACCACTGGTAGAAACCCCGTGAATTCAGCCGCAACAGAATTTGACAGGTTTTCCGACCACACATCCAGTATGTGTCATAGATTAAAGGGTGAAACAGAAAGAAAGAAAAACTTCTTTGCAACAAATTACCTACTGTATGAAAACCAGTTAAATTCCTCCACTTTCACTTTTCTCATTATCTCACAGAACTCTCACTACACACCCAAAGCACTTGGAGCTTATTCAGGATGTGCACAATGAGCAGAAGTTACTACCTAAGTTGACCCTTGAAGAAAAGCTGTCACTGGTAGTTGGAGAAAAATGAGAAAACTAAGAGCACAAGAAAATTCTACACAGAAAAAAACCCCACATCTGAAATAATGATGGCTCCTCTTTAAGAGCTGCTCCGAAGCTCCTGCCTTTCTAACCACGTGTAATAAAGATTTTATTACTGAGAATACTGCACTTGTTTCATTTTCCTTTCATCTGTCTATAGACTGTAGAAGGATGCATGAAATAATGGTGTGGAAATGGCTAATAATAAATGCAAATACTGTTTAAAAATTGATGGCATCTCAGAAAAAGACTAACGTTGTAGTATCCGAGCTTTCATCTCTTTCTGTCTACATGTACTCCACCTATTTGTCTTCCTTTGTGCTGTTATCAGGCAATTCAGTCTCGCTGCAATCAATCCCCTTTGTCGATTAGACAGAGCAAAGGTTTATGAGGGTCACAATGTGCCTATGGACATACAGGATTTGATGAAAGGGCTTGAAATGAGCTTCAGGTAGAATTAGGACCTTCATTAATACTGCTAATGACTGATTATAATTAATTGAAATGGAGAAAATGAACAAGAAAAATATTATGGTAAAAGAATGATGGTATTGTTTTTGACCCTATTGTGAAAGGCTTGTCTTGTTCAATTTTGGTATGAATCAAATGACGACAGCTTGGCCAAAAGATACAGAATTAATCAAAATGCTTATGGCTTGCATATTTGTTTGCTTATCAAGATTATTTATACCAGCATGCTATTGAATTCTCAATTCTGACTGGTCAAATGGTGCTGACCCCAGTGCCGCTGAGATGATCTAGAACCATCTCTCATTCTGTTTCACTTGGGTTATAAAGGCAGAAGATAAAGAGGGATGAAACTGTGGTAGTGTGTGTGTGTGTGTGTGTGTGTGTGTGTGTGTGTGTGTGTGTGTGTGT
>JAOTRR010000013.1:4969427-4979645 GCA_028570945.1 Gogo arcuatus | reverse complement strand
TGTGTGTGTGTGTGTGTGTGTGTGTGTGTGTGTGTGTGTGTGTGTGTGGTTTTCTGAAAGTGTTTTTTTGGGTGGTCTCAGGAGAGTGATCAGGTGTAGTTTGTTTGCTCTTCCTTCATCATTCACAAATCCACCTGGAGATTACAATCAAGGGAGTTGAGTTTGCCAGTGTGTGTTTGTGTGCCAGGATGGGGGGGTTGGTTTACCTGCTCATGGTGTTCGATGCCCATGCTGATAGTATTGATGAGAATGGCAATCATGATGCCTCGGTTGAAGTATTTGCTCTCTACGATTCCCCATAGTTTTATCCTCATCTCCATCCACAGCTCTTTACATTTCCCTTTACACACCCTTTCTTCCTTCTGCTCTCCTGATTGACCAGCCTGCCCATCTGTGTCCTCCACTGTACCCTCCTCTGCCTCCTGATTGGCTGCCATCCCTGCAGGTCCCGCACCATCTCTGAGAGACAGGGCCACACAGTGAGGACAGTCCTCAGAGATGGGCGGTGAAGTTAAAACGTCAGAACCTTCAGGAGGAGCATGGTCAGGCTTTGTGTGATGGGGACAGTGGGACCCTTGAGATAAAACAAAAAAGCAATGGTTTGAGTATCCACCTACATCACCACCCATGTGTTCATCCATCCATCCATCCATCCATCCAACCATCCATGTAGCCATTGGGCATTTAATTCATTCACAGATTGCCCCTCCTGTTCATGCACCAATTACTGTATCTGTATCTTTATCCACCTCTTAATATATTCATTCATTCATCCATTACCAACCATCCATCCATCCATTAACATCCTTCCCTCTATGATCATGCTTCTTTATCTTTATCCATCTCTTAATACATTAATCTTTTCATCCATTCCTCCCAGTTCCAATCAATTTTTCCTCCATCCACCCATGACAATTTTTCCATCAATGACCATGTTTCTGCATCTTTATCCATCTCTTAATCCATCCATCCACCCACCCATCTTGTTCACCCATTCATGTACCTGTCTTCTGTATTTTTATCCATCTCATAATATATTCATTTTTCATCCATTCCTCTCTATTTCTATCAGTACATCCATCCATGACCATATTTCCATCTATGACCAAGCTTCTGTATCTCTTTTATCTCTATCCAACTCTAAATATGTTCTTCTTTTTATTCTTTCATTCCTATTTAAATCCACCAATCTATCCATCCATGACCATCCTTCTGCAACTGTAGCCATATTTTAATACATTCATCTTTCCATCCATCCATCCATCTATCCATCCATCCATCCATCCATCCAGCTTATCCGATTCATTTCCACACATTTACCACCTCTACTTATCCATGTACTCATTTATTCATTGCTACACATCACCATGCATTTTTCATCCATTCATCTGTATATTGTTCACTTAATTATTATATCTATCTGTCCATCTTTGCCCCAAACTAATTTAACTATCCATCCTTCCATCCATTTGTCTATCTCTGCATATGCTCATCCCTACTCCAAGCCATACATCTGTTTATTCATGGATTTGTTCCCCCATCCATACATCTGTCCAATCATCCACATTTCCATCTCACCCTGATGTTGCCTCTGACTCCTTTCTCCGCCATTGACATTGGTTTGTGACTGGGTAGGTGTGGCCTGGCATGGGCCCGGTCTCAGTGCCCTGAAGAAGGCAGCAGAGCGGCGACGGGCTTTACGCAGCACATGACAGGTGAGCTGGAAGAGTTCCTCATAACAATCCCCTGGCTCTGCCAGCGATGCCAATGTGCTGGAGGACAGACAGCGGGCACGCTGCTCCTGCATCAGCTGGTGTTCACGCTGTTTGGTCTCTGAGAACTGAGTGGCTATGACCACCAGACACAGATTAATCATGAAGAAAGAGCCCACCTGATGAATAAAAAGGAAAGAACAAGAGTGGATGAGGAAAAAAGAAATGCTTGAACAACAATAACAACCATAAAGACAAAACAAATGAATAAATTAAAAAGAGCTCTTAGCAATAAAATTACTGCACTCAGATTGTTTACTATCTTTAGCTAAAGCAGAGAAAAGTAAGAGAGATAGAGAAGACAGAAAAAGAGGGGAAAGACAGACTGAATGTTAGATGAAATGAGAGAAAGACAATCAGAGAGACAGAAAAAGTGACAGGGAGAAAATAAAGCAAGGCAGAGGGAGAGAGGAAAAGTAAAAGAGAATAGCTGTGTGAGACAGGAAAAAAGGAGGACAACTGTCTCAACAGCATCACTAAAGATGAGCCAGAGAGAAGAGGACACCTGTTCAAGTGTCTTCCATCGTAAATAAAGAAGATTAATGAACCCCACTGAGAGTCCTGGAAAGAAATATTGAGTGATGGAGACACATGGACAGAGATAAACAAAACAAAGATCTTTAAAACTAAACTTTTTTTTCATGTAAATCACACTTGAACAGAATAAGGTTCATTACAGGTCATAATTTTGATATGGCACTTGTAAATGTCGCTGAATAACACAAACACTTTTCTAATGGACTGTATGGTTAGTGAGGTAACTCTTAAGATATATATATATATATATATATGATATATACAACTGGATGAAAAATCATTGGATGAAAGTCAAATAATATGCCTGGCTTTAAAAATGCAATGTCAGGTGATAAGTGTAGCCTAAAACATAGTAAAACATACTAAACATAATAAATACATGTCATTAATAAGTGAATTCACTTAAGCCACTTTAAAGTGACACTTCAGTGAGCAAGGACATCTCATTTGGTATATGTTTCATTCTGGATTCCTCCTGTCCTCTTTTTCTTTTCTTGCATCCTTTCTCCACTTCCTCAGAAGCAAGGAAACACGAAGGCACAATTTAAAAAATGCGAAGCACCTATAACTCATGCATTCCTCTGTGTCATTGCAATGTCTTGCCAATCATTCCATACACAAGTAAGGTCTGAGTAATATTATTATTCCTGGCTGCCTTGTTGTTTCTATGACCCTTCCCATGTTCCGTGATATTGTCTTTGGATCGCCCTTTTGCCTGTGTTTGCTATTCCCTATCAGTGTACCGACCATTGCCTGACTGACTTCATTGAGTTCCTGGAAAATCCTTTCAGTAAACCTCATGCAAATGGATCCTATCTCATTATAATACCACTTCTTTTAACCTTAAATTTTTTTCCTGTTTAACTATTATGCTTTGATGTATAAATAAAGAGATATTAGGCATGTAGCGATATATTGTGCAACAATAAATCGCAATACAAATTTATGATGATTCGAATCGAACAAAAAAAAATGAATCGTGATTATTATCAGGCTGCGCAGTCTCTTAGTTTTTCACAGCTGTAATTGCATTGTTTAGACAGCAGGGGGAGCAGTAATGTACAATAGCAGTAATACACGTGACTTCACCCTAAGCAGAAGTAGCACAGCTCTAATTCTGCGAAAACACCCAAAAAAGCAGATCTGAAAAGGAAAAAAGTTGTTGTGCAATTGAGTGTACAAATTGATTTAACAAGAAAACAGAGCTATCTTTTAACAGACTGCTGAAAGCTAAAGAAAAGAGAAGAAAAATGGAGGTAGTAGAAATGTTCATAAAAATGTATTAAGAAAAGGCCTATTTGTTTTTTGTACTTGTTTGTTTTTTCATTTTTAATAAAAGGAATATTTTCATTAATAGGCTATTATATTTTTATAATAGGGAATAGGGAAATAAATGTTGCATTTTTTTCGTAATAAATCTTTTTTCATTTAATATTTTTCAAAAATATTGTGGGAAAACTGAATCGTGAAGCCGATATCATGAATCGAATCATGAATTGGGTGAATCATTACATGCCTAAGATATAGATCACCAACCATACACTACATTTTACAACAAAAATCATGCCAAAAATAAAAAAGGAAACATTTATATGACCCATTTCACATGAAAAGTTAATAAGGTTTATGTAAGGATAAGAATTTGTACCATTTCTTACAACTTACTTTGTATCAAATCAAGCCAAATCTAACTACATCACCCTGTTTCTTTCTAATTTATGCAAATTTCTCATGAGATGTGGCTGTGTGTTTTAGTTAACAAGACGTTTCTAAAGCTTGTTTTATACCAGAGCCTTCACAGCATGATAGACAGAGTGAAACATTTCCATAGTGCTTTTGTTTTTATGCAGGTGGTAAGTCAAAAATGTCACTGGTGTGTTCTTTGTACATGCCTTCACAGTACAAATCTGCTCGTGGCGAAAAAAAAAATGCTTGAAGAGTGAAATTGAGCTTTGTGTGTGCACCACAGGTTTAAAAAGCTACATTAATGTCAACATATTCATGCAGCAAACAAAACAATAAAGACAAATGCACCTTCAGTCTCATGTACCTTCATATGTTGCTCTGCTTTGTCCAAGCACTGAGATGCCATATACTATTAGTTGCAGAGTTTGTCTCATTTTTATGATTCCATATAATGGATCCTATAGCATGGTAGCACTATCAATGTGCAAAATAATAATTTTTTTGGTGATCCGAGTCATTTAGTTTAGTCCACTTTCAAATCCGACAATTCAAATTAAATTAAAGTCACAAAGCAGCTTTACAGAAATCTGGATGAAAATTTAAATCCATAATGAACACACTAAAGGTGACAGCGGTGCGGAAAACTCCCTGAAATGACATGACAAGGGAACCATGAGAGGAACCAGACTCAAAAGGGAACCCATCCTCTTCTGGGTGACACCAGATTGTGGTAATATAAATCATTACACTATACAGCTATAGAAGAGTAAAGGCAAACAGTACTAAATGTGTTGAAAGAATGTTCAGTAGAAGTATATTGTGTATAGGTCTTAATAGTCTTATAGTCTTAGAAGTTACAGCAGCAAATCATTCACTCACTGATTTGTTCAAATAGGGAGAGGGCATAAACTATATATAGAATGTCATTTTTAGAATATATTTCAATGTTTGGATGGCCTATCTGGTGATGAGGCCAACAATATACAACAAACATAATACGGATCATCTTCTTATATCATTTTCCCACTTCTATCTGAGGTCAATGTGGAGCTGATGGAGTTAAGGGCCTTGCCCAAGGGCCCAACAGTGGCAGCTTGGCAGTACTGGGGCCCCAGCCCTCCTATCAGTAACCCAGAGCTTTAACTCATTGAGCCACCACTGGCCCTAAAATAGGGATAATTATGTGACTAATTGCATGAAAATGAAGTCGCATACCCATAAGGTCTATTTTCACATTTAATTAATTTATTGCTGTTTTGAATGTACAATTCTAGTTTATTTTCTCATATTTTTGTGCCTTTAAAGCTAACACACAGCCCTCATCTCAGCTTTAGCCTCTCTTCACCCTGGCATGAATCAGACCTGGATCATTCCAGAGAATTTTGCAAATCCTAGAAATGGTGATTTAAACCTCTTGCACCATCTCATCTTGGTATCTCACAATTTGAGTTCCTTGGGTTTATTGTTACCTCTCTCATTAATCTTCATAGCATTATCTATTGCCTGACTGCTGCCCCATGAACTTGGTAAAAGAGGTGGACATCCTCTTAAATCTCTTCACCTCTGACATGACCTTAGTCACTTTTCTTGGAGACTCTATCCTTTCTTAAGCCATGTACTCTTTTGACCTGACATCCAATAACTTCCCACTGACAAACAAGTGAGGAAACATTCTGGACCTGGTCTTTAGCTGACCTATATCAGGTCTACATATGAAAGTACCCCCTGCAATTCTCAGATAATCACTTTTTTCCTTTCACCCTTGCCCACCCTGTCAGCAACCCCTAATATACCTCCTCTACTTACCTTTCATCTTATCATGGATGGCAACTCATCAATCACAGCATGACTGAGCTGCTTTGTATCCCTGAAGACATGTCCCCTTGTCAATATCTTACCATTTCTCAGCACTGGCACCTTCACAACAAGAAGAGCCAACCATTTCTCTCCACTGAGGCCACTCAGATGCTTGTTCAGGCCCTTCTCATCTTGAGACTGGATTACTGCACCATGCACCTGGCAGGTCCTCCCATGCATGCTATCAGGCCTCTGGGACATGATCCAGAGTGAATGTACTTCTCCCACATCACCACATTCCTCTGTTTACTCCACGTTAACTCACATCAGATTTTAAACACTGATACTTTCCTACAAAGCTGAAAATGGACCTACAAAGCCAAAAATGGATACTTATAAAGTCTTCTGTATCATGTTCCCCCTCGAGCCACAAGTATGGCTTGACTTGTCCCTTTATCCCTCACAATACAAGGAAGAAATACATCAAGACGTGTCTCTGTACTGGCACCTTTACAACATCAGAAATAAGTCCCACAGATACTTTTTTTAGCCCTTATCATCTCAAGATTGGACTACTGCAACTCACACCAGCCTGCTCATACCTTAAGGCACTTATCAAATCCAGCTCTGTTTCATGTTCCCCTTGAGCCACCAGCACAGCTCCACTTGTCCCGCCATCTTTTAAATACAGTTTTGTGTCAGGTTCCCTTAGAGCCACAAGCATGGCCTGACCTGGCCCCTTATCCCTCAAGGTATCAGGAAGACTTGTCTCTGTAGTGGCACCTTCACAACATCAGAAAGAGATTCTTCAGATACTTTTTCACTCTTGTCATCTCTTGATTGGACTACTGTAACTCACACCAACCCTCTCACACCTGAAGGCACTTATCAAATCCACCACTGTTACATGTTCCCTTTGAGTCACCAGCACAGCTCCACTTGACCCGCCATCTCTCAAATCCAGCTTTGTACCATGTTCCCTTGGAGCCACAATCACAGCTTGATTTGACCCTCCTTCCTTCAAGGTACATGTAAGGCATTCATCAGGACTCGGCTCTGTCCTGGCACCCAGATGATGGAATGAATTTCCCCTTGGCTTTCCTCTGTACAGCTAAATCTCCAGATGTCTTTAAATGAAGATTGAAGACCTACCTCTTCATTAAGCACTTAAGCATGGTAAACCTGCTCTGGAGAGCCTTAACCTGTACCAACTTCCAGATTCTAACTCCTCTCTAACAGAGTTTTAGCTTAATGGTATTCTGGTAGAGTGTGACCTATTTGTTCTACAGTGAGGATATGTTTTGTGATGGAGACTCCTGTAAGTCTGAGGGATACGGATAAGGCTGGATACAGCTGATTCCCAAATCCTGTAAGTGTAAATGTAGACTAATGATCCAGTACAATTAGTCCACTTTTAAAAGACTTTTTTGTTGGGAAGATACCTTTCTGAAATGTGCAGTTCTCTTTTTTTGGCTCCTCAAAAGGTTCCAGAACCTCAGTGGAATGGCAATTTAGTATAATTTAATTTCATCTCACCATCATCCACTCACTTTAAGAGACCTCAGGGGACAGTCAAGTTGACCACTTGATGAACATTAAAGTGAAGAACCACTGTTTGGGATTTCTAGTGACTGTAGCTGGTATAAAAGGCCATTCTATGAGTGCATATGTGTCTATGTATGTGTCTATGTGTGTATTTAGTGTGACTGCCTCTCTGTGCTCCTACTACACACACTATTACTGCAAGAGTGGAATGAAGTGATGACAGAGTTTATCATCGCAGCACATTTACACTGTGAGAGGTCTGCATATGTAGGCATCTAGTTGTCAATCAAGTGTGTGTGTGAATGTTTATGAAGTGTATTGCCTCTTATCTCTGCTTCTCTTGCAAAACACTACAGTTGGAGTGGAAGTGGGTGATGATAAGATCTATTACTCTGTCATTGTTATATTAGGAGAGGTGTGTGTGTGAATGTATCAGTAACATTTGGATTGCTGTGTTTGTGTGTAGATGGGAGGCACATATCTAAGATATCTAGTTATTTACACCACAGCACTGTTGAATTGTCAAATGATTGGTCAGTGGATATTGATTGATTTTCTATAACAGCAGCTCTGACAGTAGTGCCAGATGTAAGATTTTACATTAAAGATGTTTACAAAAGGAGAAGGCATGCAGAATTTGTGAAGAACTTTATTTCCAAAGTAATGCCTGAATATTTAGCTGACTATGACAATATTAATGAGTTTCTGACAACATGGAAAGGATCCCTTTTGTAAACATCAGAAAATGGCTCCCATGTGATAATCGACGACAGGCACTGAATGGGGTGCTGCATCAGAGACCGGAAGAAGAGAAAGGTAAGACAATGTCTGTAGAAACATTCATTTTTCTACAATTTCTTTCCAGTTATTGAGGTAAACAGACACAGGTGTAGCTCTGTAGGGATCCTTTCCATGTTGTCAGATGCTTATAATAACATTATGAGCCTGTCAGTGACAAACACAAGCGGTTTACTTTGACACGGATGTTTGCCCCATAGAATTTCATTGTATAACTGTTTTGCAGTTTCCGATTATAGCGTTCTAACTCAATACTCGACCGATTTCAATGTTTTTGTTCCTAGTAAATATTTGGACCCAAAAAGATGGGAAAATAGGGCCCAGGTTAAAAAATCCTGGAGTTTTCCTTTAATTCACTTGTTCTATTATGTTATTGTTTCGATAGTAAGAAGTTACACAGGGACTTGTATAGCACTTGTATATACTCCACATAAACAGATTTAAAAAATGAACATAAATGTTGATATTATGAAGTTTTCAGTGAGGATATGTTTATTTAGCATTTTTAGCAGTCTTTAACATTAAATGTAACTATAAATGGATAAAAAGTATGACATCATTCTTTATAAATTGTAATTGTTGATCAATTGCTGTGAAATAGAAAGAAAGAAAGAAAGGTAGGTAGGTCTAAGTGCCCCTGGGCCAGTTGTGCTGTCATGTAGAGAAATGAAGGATGTGTTCGATTTCCCAGATCTGCATTTAAAACAGCCTGCAGGTTCCTCATATTAATGCGAGCGATCATGAGGGAGATCACACAGTTTGTGTGTTTGTGTGTGTGTGTGTGTGTGTGTGTGTGTGTTAGCTAGATTGAAATTCATGTTAGTTACCCATCCAGCCATGCTCTTTAAAGTTATGTGTGGATTCATCTCATTAAAAAAAAAAAAAAGTGTTTTCCTCTCATTTTCTCAGCCTGGGCATATTTATCTTCTGCTTTGTGTTTTAATAAATGTAGTTGTTGACACATTGGTGACTTTTAGCTCATGATGACACTAGCTATCTACAGTACATATTACCTATTCCAAGGAAGAAAACCTCAAGTGAGCTGAATGCCCCGAGTTGACATTTTCTGACATTTGGAGCCAGCAAAAGTTTAAGCCCTGTAATGTGTCACCGGAGGGTTTCGTTCTGGACTGTGCATAAATTTAAAGAAAGTCAAAAGTTCTTATTCTGATTCAGTGCAAGCGTATGGATTTTGCTTAAATTTAAAAAAACCCTCAATGTATACCTGATTCAGAACAGACTGGTTGTGTAATCTAAAAGTTGGAATTTACATAATAGCATACATAACAGACAACATTCAGCCTGCACTGATAAACAGCCATGTATGTCATAATTAAGAAGTAAAACATGATGGAGCATGCTGTTATGGGAAAATAATCAATGATGGGTTACTATTACTACCCCCAAATACTAACTGCCAATGTTTTATTCCTCTTATATCACAGATATTTCAGACATTAGCCAGCAATTATTATCTTTTTTTTATTTTAAAGAACATGTTGTACTTATTATCCATTTATAGTTACATTTAATGCTATAGAATGCCCACAAACCAAGTTATATATTTATACTGTATATAAGCTTGTTACAGTAAATATAAACCATTGCTCCATCACCAGCCTCATTTCTCTCTCTCTCTCTCTCTCTCTCTCTCTCTCTCTCTCTCTCTCAATTAATAAAACAGACTAAAAAGGAGCTTACAGGAAAAGCTCTCAATCCATTTCAGAAAATGTAAATTTACAGCTTTATAGCTCTGACTGATACAAAGCTCTGATATTGGAGACTCCTTTTGAAAATGCTAAATAAAACTTTCCTTACAGAAAAGCAAAAAGGTGTCCATCATATCATATAAATCTCTATGTCCAGTGTCCTCCATGATTAATGGCACCCCTTGTAAAGATTAGTAATAAGGATTAGAAAAAATCCACCTTTTGGTGAAGTAGCTTCATTTCACACTGAAAAAATGAGAAAAATCCAACCTCTAATTGAAATCTATTTATTCAGAGAAAAACAAATCCCACATCAAGAAATTATTTTCAACAAAAACACGTGCCACTATTATTGGCACCCCTGCATTTAATAC
>JAOTRR010000013.1:4897756-4913269 GCA_028570945.1 Gogo arcuatus | reverse complement strand
GTGTGTGTGTGTGTGTGTGTGTGTGTGTGTGTGTGTGTGTGTGTGTGTGTTTATAAAACTGATATGTTCAGTTTCAGCAATCCAAACACTGTTGAAGTCCAAGTTGGACGTGTGCATTGGGACTAGGATCCCACATACCTAACAAAAAACTTCACATTCATTAACATGGGAACATATTGGATGTGAAGGATTGCTCGGACACTTTAGTTTAATAACTAATAGGTTTATATTGGGGAAATAGGGGGTTAAGAATGTCAGCATGAGCAAGTGTAATTGGCCACCCTTTCTGTGGGTGTGGCTGAATTTGTTCAAGAGTGGGTAGGAGTGGGCAAAGTTTCTGTAGGTGCAGGCAGGATTGGTCAAACTTTCTGTGGAAATAGGTGGGACTGCAGTATCAGGCAGGATTAGTCAAGAATGTCTGCTGGTGTGGCAGGGTTTGGTCAAACTTCCTCTGGGAATGGAAAGGTTTAGTCAAACCTTCTGTGGGAGTGGCTGAGTATGTTAAAGAGTGTCTGTAGGATTGGATGGGAGTGGTCAAACTTTCTGAAGGAGCAAGCAGGATTGGTCAAGATTGTCTGCGGGAGTGTGCTGGATTGGTCAAACTTTCTGTGGAAGTAGCTGGGATTGCTAAAACTTTCCGTGAGAGTGGCCGAGTATGTTCAAGAGTGTACATTATGTGGGAACATATGGGGGTGGTGAAACTTTCTGTGGGTGTGGCTGGGATTGCTCAGACTTGGCAGTGGCCAAGTATGTTCGAGAGTGTATGTGGGAGTTGGCAGGATTGGTGAAACTTTCTGTGGGAGTGGACAGGATTGGTCAAACTTTATGTAGCATCAGCCACGATTAGTCAAGAATGTCTGCAGGAGTGAAAGGGATTGATCAAACATTCTGTTGGAATAGACAGCATTGGTCAAACTTTTTTGTGGGAGTGGAAAGGATTGATCACAATTTCTCTGGGAGTGAGTGGGATTAGTCAAAATTCCTGCAGAGTGGACAGGGTTGGTCAAAGGTGTTTACAAGACTGGGTGGGATTGGTCAAACTTTAAGAAGAAGTGGGAAACATTGGTCAAACTTTCTTTGGGAGTAGGCAGCATTAGTCAAATTTCCTGAGGAGTGGGCAGGATTGGCCAAGAGTGTCTGCAGGAGTGGATGGAATTGGTCAAACTTTCTGTGGGAGTGGGTGGCATTGGTTAACAGTGTCTATTGGAGCAGGTGGGATTTGTAAAACATTCTATAAAAATGGGCAGGACTGGTCAATAGTGCCCTAGCAAGAAGATAAATTGATAAAACATTCTGCAGGACTGGTCAGGATTGGTCAAAAGTTTCTCTGCATACAGCTGGGATTGGTCAGAATTCTTTTGGGCACAAGCAAGAGTAGGATTTAAAAAGTCTGCCACACTCATCAAGTCCAAGTGTTATTTTCACATAATTGCATCCCACTAGAGGAACCTTCGCTATATCAAAGCCCGACTGAGCTGAAGCAGAAGGGCCTGTTAGTTTTGGACTTCTGTCAAATCCTTACAAATCTGCCTGAGTGTTTTATCTTGACAGAAAGACAAAAGAATACATAAGGAATGGATAAAAGAGTTAAAGAGATATGAGATAATTCCTGCACATGTCTCATTATACCCAGTAGCAACAGAAGAGCAGCTTTAGTGGAGTTCTGTTTGATCGAATTATGATAGACATCAGTAGCCTGGGGTTAAAGCAGGAATGATGCAGGTACAGATAACACACCAAAGGCTTGAATGGAAAGATATCCTTTGTGTATGTGTGCTTGGATTTGGGTTTTGATCTCTGTGAGGACCAGATGTCTTCAAAGTGATTTAAAAAAAAAAACAAGAACATTCTGGTCTTTCTGGGACATTCGGTGTTCTAAATAGAACTGTGTTCTATTTTTGTGTAGGCACATCTGTATGATTGCTAATTTGGTTAGATGTAAACCAGTTCTTGTTCTTGTCCAGGTGTTGTACTCATGGCCAGAAATGACTATGCTGCACTGTCATGGGTGGAGTGGTGCAACAGGGGTATGACTTATAGACTTACAGTTGTGGTGCCTTGGTCCACATATGCGCTAAGAGAACCTGATTTGAATGCATAACTATCGCAAGACACCCATCTACACCTTTCAATGTTGTATTTATTCGAAGCCCATCTCCTTCTACAATCATTCTACTCCTCACCTGGTAGAATGATTGTAGAAACTGCGCCGAAAGTCTTGAAATAAAGAATATATTGTATCTGTCACACCTCCATACCCTAAAGTTATGATCATGTGACTTATTTTTATGCTTCTGTTATAATCACTAACATATGCTTCCATAAGTCCTAGGTTAGGGTTTAAGGGTAGACATATCCATAGCTACAGTACAGTAAATCAGTGGAATAGCCAGGAATACTAGTAGCATGTGTATGTAAAGAAAAACAGCATTCATAGTAACAAAATCTCCAATCAAGTGCTTCTGTGTGGTCATGACTTTTATACCAAAGTGCTATTGATTTCTTGAGTCTGAATGGTCAGATAGGGATCAGGACAGAGAACTTTGCAGTTTCTCTGTACCATGACAAGGTGCATTCTCATTAACTTCAATTTAAATCAATAAAACAATTTGGGATGTGCAGTTATAGGAAAATACTCAGCAGGCATCATATTGATTATTTTCCTATAACAGCCTGCTGCAATGTGTTTTATTCCATACATTGTTATTGAATGAGTGAGAAAAAGTATTCAAGAAAGTTAAGGAATTCTCACCTGCAGGACCTGACAGCGTTGTGAGGAGCAGTCGATGTTCTCGCATGGTTGGTACATTCCCAGGGTCACACAGTTCAACAGGATGACCATCATACTCACTCGTTCAAACCATGTGCAGCTCACAGTTAAGGCCAACTTGGAAGAATTCAGGTTAATTCATTTAAGTTCTATTAGAATCTTAATCCATAAGTGATACTTGCTTTACTTAGCATAATATTGCCTTGGTATTGCTTCACATGCAAGAAACATTCAGGTTAACACATATGTATTGCTTATAACATAAAGTGATATGCATGCTTGCCCGTTCTGAATTTGTATAGATCCACAACTCGCACTATCAACTCGCACTATATCCACAGGTTATTCTGTTATTGAGGCTACCACATAGATCATTTTATAAGATACACATCACCATATCTGCTATTTGGACAGTAAGTTTCAAGGGTTGATATTGTTGTTTTTCAAAGTATGTTTCCATTTTCAAAGTTTACCAAATTCTGTCATGCTCAGTATTCTGAAGAATGTAACAAGATGATCAACTGAAAGACCACCAGACAGTTCCAGAGAGAATAGAATGCATTCATGCATCATTAATCTGAAAATCTGTTTTCATTACTATTACTTCCACCACAGACGAAAGGAAAAATATTTTTTGAATATTTAAACAGATTTTTCAATTTCCCTGCATTTACATTCAGGTTCTGATGCAAAAATATAGACATTGCTTCTGAAAATCCTATGTGCAATAAACAGCAGACAGAAGCCAGAGAAATAACATTCAGATGAGGAAAATGAGAACACTAAAGTAAAAATTTTTAAGCTTCACTTTAAAAGAGGAGCAAGAACAAAATGTTCTTCCTGGATTTAAATTATATATAAGAACAAGAACACCCAGGGAGGAAGTGAGAAGATTAGAAAAAGAGGAGTAATGAACAGAAAAGAGACTCCGACTTTTATCATTGAAAAGATACCAGGAGTTGATTACGTCAAATCCGAAAATCATAAACAATGTCCACAGGGACAGACAATCAAACTACAATAATCCATAATCATAAACAGAGAAAGCAGGTGAGGGTCAGAACCAGGAAATATAAAACTATGAAAAAAGGCATGAAGGAAACAAAACTTAGAAATGTCCGATAACATTTAATGTGACTTCCTATTGGAACAAAGAAATAGCCAGGTATACATAAACAAAATAATTAATGACCAAACACAGAACAGGTGGCCACAATCAAGTAAAAGACCAATGACAGGATAGGGGCGGAGACAGGAGTAGAAGAGAAACAAAGGGCCATGGAAATGTAAACAAAGGTACATGATGTAAAAACAAAGCAAAACGACAGCGTGACACTCACAGAAACTCAGCTGGTCCACGAGCCAAAGTTAATTAGACTCATTAAAATGCACCAATGCTGACACTTCATTATCTTCTTAGATCCAGAACAAAATTCATTCATTCATTCATTCATTCATTCATTCATTCATTCACATATCTTCAGTAAGTGCTTCTCTTGGTCAGGGTTGTTTTAAATTTCTTATTGTTACCAAGATAACAGAGTTTATTGGAACTCTATTTAGACAGTTATGGGTTTTTTTGTTTGTTTGTTTGATTTTTTAGCTTCTAGGAACATTAAAATGTTCACCATACTATGCCTTCAGAAAACTCACGATTCATTAAGTTTCACATGATTTTTTACATGAATCATTCATTTACACGTGATTTTTTACACATTTCATTTATTTTTACACAACTAATTTACAATGATGTGATTTCTACATCACTAACTTACTTCACTTGTGATTTTCTTTACATGAAATTCATTTATTCTCACGTGATTTTTTTACACATGATTTGTTTATTCTTATATGACCTTTTTAACATAGGATTCGAATTTCACTTGCAATTATTTTATATACAATTCATTTATTCTCACGTGATTTTTTACAGATGATGCATTTTTTCACATGTGGCTTTAAAATACATGATTTATTTATTTTCACGTGATTTTTAGGCAAGGTTTGTCATGTTGTCATGTGCCAACTTGTTTTTCACATGTGATTTTTTAAAAATGATTTGTTTCTTTTCACATGCATTTCCTTTACGATTGATTTATTTTCACGTGATTATTGCAGAATTTGTTTATTTCCACATGTGATTTTTAAAATACATGATTCATTTATTTTTGCACGTTTTTATACACAATTTGTTCATTTTCACATATGATTGTTTAATACATTATTTTTGTCATGTGATTTTTACACAGTTTGATTTTCACATGTGATTTTTAAACATGATGTTTCTTTTTTGTTTCACATGCAATTTGATTTACTTTCACATGTGGTTTTTACAGAATTCGCTTATTTTTACATGTGATTTTTTCCCCATCATTCAGTTGTATTCACATGTTAATTTCTCACATGTAGGACCAGTGATTTTATATATCACGTAATATCAAATGATGCCAAATGATCACTTGAGGTAACGTGCAATTTCAGGGTGTAACATATTTTTCCACATTCAATCACTTATTACTTATATAATCGCAGGTGCCAAACATACAGTATCATCACATGTGAAATAAGGGATTATATTATTATTCTTTGTAACAGATAAAGGGAGACAACTGAGTCTGCTCAGAGACAATGAACGGAAAAAAGCCAAATGGAAATGATAAGATAATAAAGGGACTTGCTATGCTTTAATACACATCACCCACATCCAAACAAATGAATGTTTTTCCTCTCTGGGTATTAAAAATGCTGCAGCACAGAAATGTGGATAGTAAGGGGAAGGGCGAGAGCGAGCCGCGAGCAGTGTGGCAAATAAATAAATAAATAAATAAATAAATAAATAAATAAATAAAGACTGAATTGAATGATATGGATGAGATGTAGAAAAAAGAATTAAACAGTCCATTATTCCAGAACGTTCTAATGTGTGTTTACTGAGCAGAACTGAAGCTGTAGCCTTGAGTCAGACCAAATAAAGTGCTAGTGACACCGTTTATGGACTACACTTTCTTCTTTCCTCATTTCACTTACTCCATTTGTTCATAAAGGTCACAGAGGCGATGGCAGCCTGAAGTGAAGTGAAAATGAAGTTAGATTTTTTTTCATATGAATGTTTATGATACTGGAAACTGACATGATACGCACGCACACTCAGCAACAGCAGCTGCTACACTCCTACAAACATATTTCAGTTATTGCCCTTATACAAACAGAGACATATATATATATATATATATACACACATATATACAGAGATGAATGAACACACACACACACACACACACACACACTAGATGGTTTCAGGAGCTCAGAGCTATCTCAGTATACCGGTTTATTGACCGTACACTCCCCAGGTTACTTCTCTCCTTCTATCGCTCTCCCTTTTTATCCCTCCCTCTCAATTTCTTCCTCTTTCTCAACCCAAACTCATGATTTTCTGACGCCACACAATAACCCATCCACTCGACTCTAAAACTAATAGAACCAATATCCTATAGACAGAACACTGAGGTGGTGACAATGTCACTCTCCACCCACAGATATGAAAAGGCAGGTGACTCATTGGTCTAAACAACATACACACAAGCAGAATGAATAAACTAACTGTGTGGCATTTGAATATAAGGATTGCTGGCATCTTAAAACAACAGAATGAGGGATCGAGTGTTAGCTAAACTGCTAATTATGTGGGTTTACAGATTGCTATGATTTAGTTTTGTTGTTAGCTAATGTTCTTCTTATTTGGGTGATTCCATGATTGGGGTGCCATTTGGGTCCAACTCGGGTTACATTTAAAAATATGGTTAGAAAGCAACGGTTAAAAAATAAATAAATAAATAGAGGTAAAATGTCCTTCATAACAACCTGTGTGTAAATGCTTATGAGGACTATCATGACATTCTTCAGTGTTTTTGTTTTTGTCGTATTAACTTCAAGAGAGGGTGCAGTGGTTAGCACTGTCACTTGACAACAAGCAGGTTCAGGGTTCGAACCGTTCAAACGCTGATTTTCTTCATACTTGATTGAGTATGTTGGTCACCCTTAATGGGCACACAGCTCATTTGCATGCAGTCACACCCACAAGTTCAAATTATATAATTTGACGTCAAACAAGTCAAGGTTTGCATGAGTTAATCTTCTTATGAGTGAATTTACACACACTCAAGTGTAGGAATAAAGTAAGTTTTTCCGAATTTACAGGATTGAGGCCCAGTGTTTATAAATGTAAAATAAATAGCATTGGTAAATTGTTGTAGTGTAAGTATCAACACCACAAGTATCACAGTTGATTATTTTTCTATAACAGCATGAATCATTATGTTTCATTCTTTACTTAAATATAGCTAGCTGGCTAGTGTTGCAGTGAGGACTTAAAAGTAGATTGACAGCTGTAATGTTCTAAAACAAAGCATTGAATAATATAGTATAAGTGAAAAAAGCTAGCTAACTCAGAGCTGTACTTAAAATAGCCCTAAATTCTCCAGAGGCCTTTTGCTTGTCAGGGTGACCACACCACACCGGCTTCCAGTCCTGTCCTTCAGTACAAAAATACACTGCAATAAGAATGTATTCTTAAGAACTCTGTTTCTTTTTAATTCAATCCTTTTTTACTTTGGCCTTCTCTCACTTATTCTTTAGCTCCCTCTCCATTCCTCTCTCTCTCTCTCTCTCTCTCTCTCTCCCTCTCTTTCTCTCTGTGTCCTCCTCTTTCCTTCATTCTGACAGCTCATTAGCAGTACTCTAGGTGTTGGCAACCTTGGCCGGAGGAGTTGGGAAGCCACCGAAGTCCCTCCACTATAACAGTTTATTATACACTGCCAATTTATGCTTACACTCGCTTAGTCAGCCTTCCACCACAGCAAATTAGCCAGACAAAGTACTTGGCGTTAAAATAAATAAATAAATAAAATAAAATAAAACAGTTAGATATCTTATACCATTAATCAGTCATTGTCAGTGATCCTCTGGTATTTCTGAAATGTAAACCTGAATAATGTAGTAATGATTAAGTCAATGCCTAAGGTGAGTTTCAGTCTGAAATCAAGAGTCCCACACACATCCCATCCTTACTATAGGATTAATGACAGCCGAGCTTGGGGGAGTCTGCCTCCGAGCAAGCAGAGATACACCCTGGGTCAGTACACTACCTCGCTTTAAGTGGATGAAGACAGGGTCAAAAGAGGGAGAGCTGCTTTTTCTGAGATGGGCTTTTAGTAATAGAGCAGATGACACCCACTGGTTTGTGATGGGATTCTATCTGAAATAGAGTGTCTACAAGAACAGATTGGGTGCCAAAATAGAGCCGGGCTCTAGGAGATCTGCCATCTCGGTGGAAAAATTAGTCTATTAAACCTTTGCTAGAGTGACCTAACATTCCCCGACTTACACAACTGGCACAGCAGTGTATGATGGCTTTAAAATGGCCTGGAAAGGAAAGGCCATGTTAAAGGAGATTGTTGTAAAGGAAAATTCACCCTGAAACTCTTCAAATATGTTTATAATGAAGGAGTTAGGGATTCAGATGCTAATTTGTTGCCTTGTATTTTACCATTACAAGAGGACATTTGCTCAGTTACAATGGCATTTAATAGAAACAATTTCAAGGTCAAACATAAGGAATAACAATCATCATCATCATTATCATTGTGCAGCCTTGGCTGAGAGACTACGCACAACATCCTGCTAGCAGTCGGGGTCTCCCACGGCCGTGCCCAGTTAAGTAAGATTGATCTCAGTGTCCCTTGCAATGACCAGGGGGTAGGTAAGGTGACCCCTACCGGCTAATTTCCAGAGGAGGAGCTTGGAAATGAGCTCCTCCTTGGCACGGAAGCAGTGGCCCACAAACTGTGTGCGTTGCTGGCTCAGACGGGTGCTTAGCCTCGGCAGGGTACCATATATTTGGTCCAAGGTGGGGTGGGACCTCCAGGACAAACCCTGAACCCTGCGGAGCAAGTTGGTGTAGCAACCGTCAAGGCTTTATGGAGGCGTGCACTGATGGTCCAGCTTTCTGAGCTGTACATTAGGATTGGTTCGATGGTGGACTTGAAGAGGTTTAATTAATCAAGTGTCACCGTTAGCCCCTAAAACCCAAACAGTAAAGGCCTGTTTACTTGCTCACCATTTTTCAGCTATGTTCAAAGTCATACTAATGAGAAATCTGAAGTAGAAGTATTGGATACATTGGTGCAAACACTGAACTCAGAAAGTTCCAGATTGTAATGCAGCTATATGTCACAGTTGTGAGTTAGAGCAGAGACCTGGCACAGCTAGTTAGGAATCTATGAGATGACAAGGCTGATAGTGTTTATTACAGTATAAGCAAGAATGTTTAAGCTTTGGAACCTTATCTGTTTGAGCTGAGTTGAGACTAAAGCTCATAACTTGGGATTTCCAACATAGAAAAAAACAAAGAACATGCCCCCTCAACTGACCCTGACCATACAGTTCACAGTTTTGAGAAAGTAACTACATTATAAACACATGATCACTAATGTTACCTGCTTACTAACAAAATACAATACATGCTTTTACAGAGGTGCCCATTTTTTTGGTCACTCTGTATATTGTGAACGCACCGAGCTAAAAAATGTTGTATTTCAAATCATGAAGTTCATACTTCTCACTTATGAGTTAAGTCGAATGCAGCATAAAGTGCTGCTGCATTACATTCTGGAACGTTGAGGTCAATGTTTGCTGTCTCCCCTATTTCTAGTTGGAGTTCTCATTAATATGTAAATGAACATCACTGGAACACTGATATGAGAATCACAGTGGCATAGTTGGGTGGATTCGCATGAAAGATTAAACTTTGGAACCTTATCTTGTTGAGCCAAAGTGAGACTAAAGTGCTGCTGGATGACTAGGTAGAGATGAAGCAAGGGCTAATTCCCATTGGCATTTTGGGGAATGTAGGAAACCATTAACCATTATGTGTAGAAGCTTATACTATGTAGTAAAGACAGTAAAAGAGAATGAAGTTGTGACTGATGCTGTTTTTGTCTGCCTGAATCTACTTCCTGTTCTCATTCTCACTCTGTATCTGTCTCCATTAGTGTTGACAAGGGTTCCCACTCCACAGGACTGGTTAGCTCATTTGCAGAGCTTGCAAAGTACACGGATATTTAATTAGGAAACCCTGCAGGCAGAATTAGGAGGGACTGCTGGCTAAGAGAGCCATTAACCTCTGTCTGGGGTCACAGACAGATACAGTCATGTAGCCATGCCACAGGTTTCCTTGGTTTCAACAACCCCTTGATGGTGGTTGCTCTAGACCATCATGGTCTAATGATTTGTAAGTATTCACAAGCACACAAGACAACTCATTTAGTTTCAGGTATGGGAGCTACTATAAATTCTATTGCACACTGTTCAGATTGCTTTGACACCTGCTGTTCATCATCACCTCCAGAGTTGTTCTGGCTGACCTGATCATATGACCTGTTATCAAGCCATGCCATGTGAGTTTATCCCTGTTTTTTCTAGTGATCTGATTACAACTGGATCACCAACAATGCATGTTAATTTATAGTGTAAGATTAATTAAGGTTTTATTTTTGATCCCCCATTTTCTCCCCACTTTCTTGGTCACTCTCCTCTATCATACGACAGCTACCAACAAGGCAGAGTGAATACTGACATCTGAGTACTTCTTCTGAGAAACATTTAGTTAACCAACTGCATCCTTTCAAACTGCTGCTCCTGCTGCATCATAAGGCAGTGTGACACATTTGTAGGAATATGCTATCTACCCTCTTCCACATACATGAGCTCACAGATGCCTACGATTAGCTAGTGTCACTGTGATTGAGAAGGAAGAGAGAGTATACCATCCCTTTCACCCAGAGTGCATAGTCAATTTTGTTCCTTTGGGCCCTAGCCATAGATTGCTTTCTCAACCTCATGATTTGAACAATCTCCCAACAATACAACAAAGACATTTCTGTTGCACCACTCTGAAGCGAGAAATAGGTATTTTTAAAGTCAATGAAGTATGGAAACCATCTAATCATATACCATATACCATGACAACCCTAGTATAATATTCAAGGACAAGATAATTAATTATTTCATGTTTTGATTGTCCTTATTTCCAGCAGGGTGGGCATTATGCAATAACACTGCTAAGAATGAACTTGTATTCAGGGAAAGAATGTTCTTGCCAAGTTGTAAGAACGAACTCACAAGGACATGAAAACAGAGAATACATGTGTCCAAGGGTGAGAGGTCCTGCTATTGGTGCTTACTTGACATTACTTCATGAGATAACTTAGCATAAAAGAATGAACAAGCACACATGTGGAGCAACACCCCTGACCTATAATGACAAATTCAGCTCACCAGGCTCCCTTTGTTTCTGTGGTGACACATTCGTATGAACATGGTGATCTCTGATCTCCATGGCAACAAAAGTTCTTGAAGAAATAACTTTAACTGAGAGAATGACAAGGAATTGATGACATGCTCCAGGGCTACAAGTTCTCTCAGAGGTGCTCTTGTCAGTAATGCACTCTCAGCACGGGACACGTCAATAAGCAAGCCCAGAAAAACACTATAGCATGTCCATTTCACAGTTTGTAATGGAAAGCATTGGTGTGGATCTCATGGAAAATTTAGTTGATACAAATTATGTTGTAGACAAAACCTATAACTAGGAACACTTACTATCCTAAGTATAAGCATTAAGAACAACTTTATTGTTCATACAGCCTATGCTGTATGAATTTTGTGACAATAAACCAAAAAGGATATCGAGAGAAGACTGAGAAGGGGATTCCAGTCACGATTACAATGCCATTTGTGTCCCATTGATATGACATTTAAAATTGTATGTGATGTAAAGGTAAAATACATTTTAAACATATGTATGTAAAGTGTGCATATATTTCAGATAAATCATTTCAAAGATCACAGCATTTTGCATGTAGCACTTGACCTTTGAAACTAATTATTAAAATACTTCTGATTTGCATTAATGCATAAATCCATTTGCTTCTATGCATCATCTGTTATAGGTTATGAAAAATGCACATTTTGGATAGACAACATTCACTTGACCTTGTTACCTGAACATATTCACATATTCCCTATGAAATATTTGGAATATTCCACAAGTCTCATCTTCAACATCCAAATTTTGTGAAGATCATGAGAAGAAGAAAAGTAAGTTCTTTCATTCTTTTTTTCTTTCTTTCTTTTCAATGATATTGTGATATTGACTGACAGGATCATTTTGAATGTGCAACCATGTTACCCAAATTAAATATTTATTTTAATTAAAACATTAGCATGAATGCTAGTGTATTTGCTAATTATTTTATCCTTTGTTATTCATTTAAAAGCAGAATACAGCCATTGATGGCAAAGAAATCATGTAAAAATGAGATTTTGTTACCTGCGATTTTTTTTTGAATGGTTAAATGCAGGTTTTCTGGGTGTTCAAGGCCTTATAATAAAATATTCTTATGTGCAACATCTTTTACATACAATATATTGATGGGTACTATTCAAACATAAGCATCTAATATCTCAGGCAGTATATTTTAATCATTCCATTATCGTTTTGTCATTTTTCTATCATATTTATTGTATGTTTCACCACTGTGCAATAAGATTCTATAATTTTTTTTTCTGCAATCATTCAGTTTCTCGTGTGCAATATTTATCTCCTGTGCATTTATCTTTAATGACATTTACAGCATTTAGTAGATGTCATTATCCAGAGAGACTTAAATAAGTTTTTTTTGTCTCTGTCAAAAGCATATCCTCATGCTAGTTCACTAGGTCAGTGACTAAGAAGTGGCAAATCATATCTCAACCAATTAACCTACTCATAAAAATGCAAATAATGCACTCTGTATCTGTTGAAACCACAGAGTAATGAACAACAACATCGACTTTCCATTTACTTTAAATATGCTTGTGTCAGCATCAGCCAGCTTTGCCAGCCACCCACAGTCACCGATACACTATTATCTCTTTCAAAGAGTTAAGTCATTCTTTGAAAACAGCAAAGGAAAAAAAGAATTTAAGCTATCTGAAGCTATTGTGGAGTTTTATGGAAGTCTGTCACTACGTGTGAGCTGTCCTCTAAAAGGTAGGCTCTGTTGATCTATAGATCTAAAATGGCTATTGAACCATGCCTACAGGACTGGATGTTAACACATATTCAGAGATGTTCCACAGCACTAAATGTTTTCCATTATTATAAATGGATAGTAGGAAAAAATATTTGTGTTGGCAAATTGCTGTACAAACTGCTACACTGTACTGTGCACTTCTGGATTGGAAAGTAAACAGCTTTATGTTGGACCGCATCAAACCACTCTGTCAGTGGTTATTGTCCTATAACAGCATACTCCGTTATGTTTTATTCCTTAAGCATAAAGGAATCTACATTTGAAATAGGTCCTTGATGTTCCGTGTAGGAACTGTAGTGTAATTTATGGCAAAACATATACTTATGCACTTGAAATATGTCTGCAATTTTGCAGCAGTGTCTCTGAAATTAACTGCGCCTGGAATCGTCTACTAAGTGCACTCGAAATGAGGTGCAAATTGCGGTTTAAAAGCCACTTTAAATTGTGGACCATAGAGTTGCCAAAAAGCTTGGGACTAAAGAGGAAATGCAAGTTCAAGCCCAAAGACTTTTGCAAATGTGGAAATAAATTAAGTTCTTAGTTCTTAAGTAAACAATGTGGAGGGCATTATTAATACGGCTGACACGTCATTTGATTTCTGATTGGTTTTAACAAAAACATGACCAAGTGCAGAATAAGCTTTGTAGAAAAGTGTGGACTTAAACTGCATTCCATTTCTTTTTCTTGTGCTTCTTTTAGAAAATTGTAACAAACGTCCTGTTTAATGTGTTCTTTTATGTTAGAATTGATATACTGTATGTAGTCAAGACATACATTATATGGCCAAAAGTTTGTGGACACCTGACCATCACACTCGTATGTGCTTGTTGAACATCCCATTCTAGATTTGGTCCCTCTTTACTCTTATAATAAGCTCCACTCTTCTGAGAAGGCTTTCCACTAGATTCTCAAACATGGCTGTGGGGATTTGCCCATTCATCCACAAGAGCATTAGTGAGATCAGGGGCTGATGCTTGGCGAGGAGGCCTGGGGTGCCATCAGTGTTCCAGTTCATCCCAAAGGTGTTCCACTGGGTTGAGTTCAGGGTTCTGTGCAGGACACTTGAATTCTTCCACTCTAATCTTGGCAAGCCATGTCTTCGTGGAGCTTGGTTTGTGTACAGGGGCATTGTCATGCTGGAACAGGTTTGGGCCTCTTAGTTCCAGTGAAGGGAAATTGTAAAATTCTACAGCATACAAAGACGTTCTAGACAACTGTGTGTTTCAAACTTTGGGGCAACAGTTTGGGGAAGAACAACATACGGGCATGAGGGTCAGGTGTCTGTAAACATTTGGCCATATGGTGTAGATACTGTTTGTGCTATGACCATGGTTGCCAGTTATGCATGATAAAAGAATCAAAATTGATAGCCTTAAAAGGCAGTACTAAAACGTTTGTAAATAGTTTGTTCACCAAGGTCCTAAAATGGTCTTACACGTTTTTGATTAAAAAAAATTATAAGTTCAAAAGTAGGTCAATTCTGTGGCAAAAACCATGCAACTGGCAAAAATGCGTGGGATTCATTTAGGCGGACAAAATCAGAAACAAAACTGGCTGCCGCTAATTGCAGAATGTTTCGTACATCGACTGCGACAATCAATCAGCCACACTTTCCATTTTTCCACTTTGTTTTTGAATTGACTCCCCACTTTTTGTGTAAGCCTCCCTCAAATGAATATGTATGAGAGAGAGAAGTGCACTTTTCATGTTGCCGCATGCACAGTGCTTAAATTGCATATTAGACTTGTTCACCAGTTTGGTACATAACATTCCAGGTTTTTTGCACAGTATGTGGCCTAATTAGGCCTAAAAATTTGCCTTTATACATCTGGCCATGATAATACAATACAAAGCCCATTTCTATGTTCTGTCCTTAATTCCTGACGAATATTCAGTTGCTCAGTGACAGTGTTGCTTATTCATTTTACTCTGATGCAATTGGTAGACATACAATGCAAGTGGTTCGAAATTTCCACTTCCAAATTGGCCACATGTACTAAATGTCCGCCCTCAGAGCAGTCACACGGGAGCAGCAAAAGAAATCAGTGAACAACAATGATTAGTTTGGAGATTTCCATTTCTATCCTAGATACTGTGACTCCGCCTCCACCCTACAGAGCTCTCAGTGAAATGAGCTATGCACGTCCTATTAGCTATTGCACAAAACATTTCCTACATGATTGCTACTTTCATAGTGTCCTGACAGAGTGTATGTTTGTACGTGCTAACAGTCAAGACTGACACATTTGTTGTGGAGTTCTGCATCACTTCTGATGAAACGCTGTCATCAGGCGCAACATGAGAGACGCTTTTCCTAAAACAAGCTTTTCTCCGGTGACAAAATGCTATGAGAGAGGACTCCTAGCTCAGACGACAGCAGCCTTGTTGCTGTGGTAACACTATTGGGACAAAAAAAAAGGAAGAAAAGAGGAAGGAGAAGAAGAAAAAGATGCAACATAACAAGCATGCAGCATTTTAGAGAAACAGAGAAAATGAGAGAGAATATGGTAAAAGAATCTTTACAAGGTACTATATGCAACCACTTTGGGCAAATATCAGTTGCTTTTTATCTGTAATTCTGTTTTTAATTCAGTTTTCCCCATATATATA
>JAOTRR010000013.1:4709377-4721486 GCA_028570945.1 Gogo arcuatus | reverse complement strand
TCGAGTATCGCAGCAGTGAACTGAGTTAACAAACAAAATAAGACAAAACAATGCGTACCAACACACCGAGGCAGCCATCCGCTGCGCCATCCCAGGATGTATCCTGTACATACTGAGCTTCTCTGCTAAGCCTTGTCTGCTGTCCTTATTTCGCTCACTGAGCGAAACTGAGCAATATGGCTTGTGGTGCAAACACAATCATTATCGATAAGGAGAGTCAGCGCAGGCTGATGAGAACCAGGTGTGCAGAGAGAGTAGCCTTCTAAAACACCCAACTCCATGGCCACAGGAGGGGATAGACCCAGACACGTAAATGTGCCTCACAGATCTCTTCAGCTAGCAGAACAAGTGCATAAAGTCAATTTTCAGTAGCTCAGACTGCTCACTACAGATGTCATTCGATCAAGTAACAAGTTCTATACTATTAGTCCAAGTCAAGTCTAGAGTCCCAAGCTTTAGAGTTTTGTGTCCCCATCTCTGCTTGGTTGGATGTTGGTGGTCTACCTAATTTCTGCCCTTCTTCAAATTCTTGGGCACCACAGAGATGGAAATTTTCCTTTGTGCATACAGTTTATGTTGATTCCACAGTTTAACTACTCAGTTGTTCACTGTCATCACATTCAAAGATCCTGAGGGAACTGAATGCCCAGAATACAATATTTTTCCTGTTTAGTTTACTCTAGGTTTAGTTTCCTATATCTTTCGTATCATACAATCAAGCTTAGCAAATCATATGAAGTAGCAACAGCAATCATACTGAGCTAAAGTCATGCTAAGCTTCATTTAAGAAAAAAATAAGAATGTCAAAACAGGAACTCAAGCACTTTGCATTTGGTAAAGTCATGTAGTAAGTAAGTACTCTCTTATGCTTTCTTATATCTTCTTTAGTCCCCTCTGACTCGAACTGTTCTCTGGAAGAATGCACATTAAAACAGCAAAAGTGGAACTTTGTTTATGCTATTACACAGAATTCTGTTGTTTCTCAAAAGTCCAGAAAATTTGCTGCATTGTCTTTGGCTTTGGCAGTTTGCTACAAATGCATAACAAGACAGACACTCCTACAGGTGGTCGCTTGATGTGATACCAAAAATAACAAGAAGCTCTGCAATTCTAAATTAAGAACTGCATGTATATTTAAAATTTGCTAATGAAGACTCGTAAAAAGCAGTGCATGCTGTGGTTTAAATGTGAACAAATTCTTTTTAGCCAATTGCATAGTAATACGAAAAGGTTTGTTTGCCTCTGCTTGCCAGACTTAGCATTGCTGCAAACGTCATCCTTCTGAAAACCATACTTGTTCACAAAGAAAAACCACAGCACCATTTAAAAAAAATACCATAAGAGGTGGCTCTTCCGGTTTCTGTCATTCAGATGCTAACTTTTGCTATCAGCCTACTATTACCTCTGCTGTAAAGCAAGTCCATTTTTAAATATTAAATATCAACACCAGTGTTTTTCTATGGCTACATGTTCCAGGTATGGGGGAGGTCAGAAAGTGAATGCCCACACACTAACCTGAGGCTAAACTTTAAACCTTTTTGTATCACACAGGTTACGTCTAAACCAATCTGAGTGGAAGGAAAGTGGTTTTAAGCCTTTGTGAGTGAAAAAGGCAGCAAGTTCAGATCATCATCAAAATGGCATCTAGTCAAAGCTGAAAGCTGAGCATTTCTCTAGTCTCCCCTGCAGACCCAGAGGAGGTAACATTTGCTTAAGTCTGTACTTCAAGGTCAATGACGCATTCAATTATTCATTATACTTGCTGAAGTTCAACAGTCGGATGTGATAATAAAAAAAAAAGGTACCTTTTTCGGGTCCATGTTGAATTTCTTTTTGCCACTAGAAATCTGCTTCCCTCTCTCGAGTACTTTGCTGTAATATAAAGAAAATTACAGCTATATCAAAAACTGACGAGTGAGAGAAGCATAATGTAATAATAAAACGTTTTTATGACAGACTATGTGATGTAACATTCACGTTTGTCCTGTTTTTTCTTAAACAAATATCACGTCAGAAGAGAAGGATGGATGTTCACTCACTTCTCTTCTGCAGACTCAAAGTCCTGAATTTCAGCCATTACGTTCTCGATCTCCCACTTCAGCTTCTGCAAAAACATTTCAGCATAGTTTGACTCACCATCTCTCACACACTCACTCACACACACAAGATGGAGCATGGAAACAACACTGTTGCTACCAAGCTCCATTTTTTATTGTGACAACAGAGCAAATGGGAACTGACTAACAGACTAAAAAAAAAAAAAAAATTTAAGAAACTAGCAAGTCAAAAATATATATAATTTTGGTGCCAATTTAGCACACAAAACAACCTGTTCTCTTTACATTTTTTATTCAATTTAAAGATTTCTTTTTCTTTCTGTGAAAAAAAGGTGTGGCCTAAACTGAAGGTTGAAAAATGTACAGTAGAAACACCACCACAGTTGGCATGGTGTGAGAATTGTATTTCTGAAAGTTCCTCAACCTCAGCTACATCACTCCAGTTCATAATTGGTTCCAACTAGAGATGTGCACAGGACTGTTTTTTGTTTGTTTGTTTTTTGTTTTTTTAATAAACTTCACAATTATTTTTGTTTGTACCTGCCTGCGATATTTGATTCTATTTCCAAAAATATGAACAAGCGAGTAGCCTCATTTAAATCACCTTAACCCTGACCAGGCAGTTACTACAGATGCTGTTAATAAAAACATGAAAATAAAAACCTCCAGCTCGCATGACTTAAGTGTTGCCAGTTTTGATGTACACCTCTAGTCTCAACCATATGCCATGTGAACTTTTCTAGCAATCTTCTCCTAGCGTCTCCTATTCACATTTCTATTTCTATCTGTTTAGAATACATCTGTTCAATCTGAATCATGTATTCAATTCTTATTCAGTTTAACAGCAAATTATTAGTAAATGCTCAATGCAACTCTGCAAGTCATAGAAAAAAATGTATGAAAGAGGCAGAAATGCTCTCTTCATGTGATTTATGGTCTATAATGTGACTGGTTATGCTTGAAACGATTGCACAAGAAAACAGTAAAGCCACAAGACATAAAAAGGTTTAACATTTAAATATTAAGTGCAGCATGAAGCAGTCTTTTAAAAGTACCTGAATGTCAGCCAGGAGGTCCTGCTTGTGCAGCTTGAGGTTTTCAATTTCAAGTCGTTCCTCCGGCAAGAAATCAGGAGACACTAAGATACATTAAGAAAGATAAATTTTACTACCAGAAAAAAAATTGGGTAGAAACAGTCATTCTTTTTTCTTTCTTTTTTTTTTTACCAGATTCTCTTCTCCAATTTTTACAGAAACCATAATGTCCTCTGTCCTGAAGACTTTATCATGTCAGAAAATTGTAAAGTTACCGCTTTACCTCTGACTGTTATAAAGCATTGTCACTGGAAACTCCTTCCAAAAATGGTAAATAACTTTCGCTAAAAAGATTAAAAAAAGCCCCCATCTCATCACAGATAAGTTCACCATATCAACAATTATACATGCTTTTCATGTCTCTGTGCAAGTTATATAGCTATGGTTATATCGCTATATTGCTAGCTATAGAAAATGGTACTGTATTAGAACAATACTGTATTTAGGCCTCAGCAGCAGCTCTCTGGAAATCCTTAGATTTACAACCACAGAAACTTAACCACTAACCACTGAGTCATTACTCTCACCAGCGTTTTATGAAATGGAGGCATAAAAATGTTCTGTGGAATTTTCCCGGGCTCTCATATGGCTGAATTATGATTTTAGACCAGCTCTACATTGGAATATAATCATTTTTGGTACAAGAGAACCATAAAAAATGAGCAGCCTCAAAAATCATGGAGATTCATATATCTGTAAACAGTCAATGAGTCATCTACAACAGATACAAATATGCGTTTTTTTCTCTTCCTGTATTCAGGATGTTTGCATGTCACATGTGTTGTGTGTGTGCGTGTGTGTAAAGGGTGGAGCTGACAAGTGTCTAACAGTTCTCAAAAAACTGCAATGTTTTTCTCACTATCAGGAAGAAAAACAGCTTGAATTTCTCGTTGTGATGCTTCCTATAGGCACTATATCAGCACTTATGGGTGAAAAAAAATATGCCTATATTGCACAATCCTTAAGTCAGAATCGCCTAGCAAGATGACATGTATTTGAAGTACCAACTTGGAGGAAAAAACAAATACACACACACACACACACAAGGTAATGTTGTTGCTAAGCAGAATGGTAAAGCCTAGCTAGCCCCTGAGTCCTAAGAGCCTTGGTACTGCAATGGTTAACATTCTACCTCACTTATAACACCAGATTTGACTCAACAAAGTCTTTATTGGCTGGATTTGGTGTTAGAAAAGGGAAAAGGCCAAACCAAAATTTGACATTCCTGCTATTTATGAACAAATAGTACGAATATTACGCATTTAGCTTGCTGTGTAACAGTGCCTGCTTCTGATTGGCTGGTATGTCTGCCATATATTGTCTTCTAATGTAGCCAGTTATGTTCATGGACATGAGGATGTTCTTGAAGATGAAGAACATAACTGGGAATTCAACCGAATCCCATGTGGCAGCAGAAAATTGACTAAATGCACTGACAATCACACAGGAAACGATTGTGGTTACATCAGGTCTAAATGTTGTCAAGGTGGCTCAGGGGTGGATGAACAGGCGAGTGGGAATTTTCAATTTGTTAAAAGAAGAAGAAGAAAAAGAAGAAGAAGAAGAAGAAGAAAAAATGTGGGGGAAAAAACTGTGACAAAACCGAATGGTTGTAGAATTCTGTGTGTTAGTTGTTTTTCTGGCCCCTGGAATTTTTTTTTTTTTTTTTTTTTTTTTTTTTTTTTTTTTTTACCAATTTTAATTGAATACCCCTGATGTTAGTTTGTCTCCTTACTGGTCATTCTGATCTGTGCACTCAGAAAATGGTAACCAAACTGTACCTTACCTTGTCGTTGGACTAGTACCTTTACCTTTTTTTTTTACCTTTTATATGTATTTTTCTGGGTGTTGTGTATAAAAGATTGAACCATTGCCACTTTTTAGAGTAAATCTTTACAAGGTAGCTCTACATTATGGATCTTTCTAAGTAAAAGCTACATACAAAAAGTACAAAAGGTGTATGGTTGATAGTACCACCCCAGCAACAAAGAATGGTACAGAGTGTGAACGACCATGTTAATGCATACAGTGCTTACATACATCCAATCAGCTAATAGTCAGGTTTAGCAAACACCTTAGAGTAGGAATCTGTCCTGCACAGGGACCCAGACATTATGGTTAGACACTATTTCCACAAGGTCAGTGGTTCAAATGCTTTCAAGCACTATATTTGACAGGTGTTTTATCCAAAGAATCTTGGCATCCTGACATCATGTATCTTGTGATACAATTCCAGTGGAACATTTGAGGGTAATCGGGCTTGCTCAAAAGTCCATAAGTCCATTGGTTCTTTGGCAAATCTGGGATTTGATCTGATCGCCAGTTCAGAACCTCATGCTCTAAGGCACCACAAGTGGTTCTGTGTTTTAATAAACCCTCCCCTGTCTCTGTCATGGCAATAATCCTGGTCAGGGTTGTGGTGGATCCAGAGCCTATCACAGGAATACTGGTGTGAGGCGAGAATACACCCTGGATGGGATGCCAGTTCATTGTGCACACATTTCACACTTATTCACACCTACAGGCAGTTTAGAGTCCGCAATCCAGCAAGTTGGAGGAAACCAGTGAACCCGGAGGAAACTAATACGGACACAACATGTTAAACTCTGCACAGACAATAACCCAGGCTCTCAATCAAACCAGGTGTTTCTGGAGCTATAAGGCAGCAATGCTACCCACTGTGCAACTGTCCCACCAAATTCAACCAAACCAAGTGCTTTGTTTTTCAAAAATGCATTATTAGAAAACATGCCCTGTCTCTCCGGTAGAATATGTGATGGTTCTATGTAGAACCAGACGAGAAAGAGTTTTCCTATCAGAGAGGGTTACTTTAATAACTTTACCTTAACTATCCAAAGAACAAGTGAAGAAGGATTTTTCCTATAAATTATTGAAAAAACATAACTAGATTATTTAGATGTGTTTTCTATTACTTAAAATCGCCTTAAGAATTTTGACTTTTTCGAAATATCACATAAAAAGTAAATGGATGTCCATGTGTAGGAATGCCATGAATTTAAAAAAAAAAGATAAAGCTTTATACCAGAAAAAAAATGTTAACAAAACATTTTGACATTCATGTCTAAACCATTTAATATTGATTACCAAAAAAATGATTGAAAAGATTTTTAAAAATTAAAAATTGAATCTCCAATATAAAAGAAAAAAAATAAACACTAAGGTGTTCATTGGAATCTGACACAAAAATATTCTTTCCTTAATTTGTTATTTTGTACAGAACGGTTTGAAAGATATACCAGAGACATACTGCACTGCGAAAGGTAAAAAAGAATTTTAAAAAAAAGCTAGAAAGATAAATAGCCTTGAGCAACAGAAATCAGGATAATGGTTTACTTAAGTTAAATAGCTGAAATGGTCTCAACTGATTTGGAGGTGATCTTCTATTTTCCTAGAAACAGCCTTTAAAGTGTGGAGTGTGGACGCTATACATGAAATGGTTAAATAGTAATATATATAATAGTTGCATCTGCCTTTCTGCATGTGAAATATAGATGTTCTCTAGGAACTTGTATGGTTGAATAATCTTTGCTTTTATTTTTGTCTCCAACATTTTTGCATATCCTGTTAGAAATCATCCAGATGTCAAACAGTTGCAGGTCTGGAGGATATGTTGTATTGTTATCAAGATATTTTATTTTGTATTTTTGAGGACAATTTTCTCTTTTTCCCCCCCACAGAAACCACTGCACTAAACTGTATATCAAGAACATATAACAATGTATAGTGTTTATGTTAAGGATTATACTGACTGACTACAATTTCATCACTATTACCTAATAAACTGGAAGCTCACCTAAAAGCGAGTAAGAGTTATCAGCTCTTTACCAAATTCTTCATGTACTGAATCTGGTGGTCTATGGGATCTCCAGGATTGGCATTTAAATGCAATGATGTGATCAGTTGAGAAAAAGTCATGATCAATGGAAATATGTGATTAATGGAACCTACTGACACTTCTTCATTTATTGAGACCATTATGGTGGACCAACTGAGCAACATCAATTTCCTGTTTTAGCTCTACAAACACGACCACCATCTCAAACAATGATTTGAACTTTTACTCACTCAGTTGACAGCTCTCCATTTTCAACCCACTGCTATATCTTCTATACAAACTTCTATAAACTGGGTCCTAGCAGTCCAATTTCAGATCCTCTAGGTTGTTAGGGATACACCGAGACATTGCATACTTTAGTCATCTCTGAGGGTGAGAAGCTGAGAATTACTGCCGCAAACGCCTGTCTGTTAGTTCCTTTATGAAAGCTTGTGGACAGGGTTGCCAGATTGAAACGTTTCAAGTCTAGGTACATTATAAAGTCCACCCAAGCAACCAGCATGAACCATCATTACATTATCTAGTGCAGATTATATCTAGCTTCCTATTATTATGATTAAAAATGAACTGAAAACCAGTTATCTGGCAACCTTAATAATCAGAAACTGCACTCCCACCCAGGCGTGACATTATTGTTCTCAATGAAATCATCACTATTAGCTGAATAATCTGGAGTATATGTGAATCCAAATTATATTATATTTTTAAGCTTCATCATCAACAACATCACACACACAAGCTATTATCATTTAGAAAACATATTTCACTAATATAAAATGTCATGGTGTTCTGGAAATTACATAAACTATTTTCTAAAACATCATAAATAAATTTGCAGTATTTAGTCATTGTTTAACATGATAAGCTGCATTTGTTGTTGTTCTTGTTGTTTTATTAATGTCAGGAGAGAAGCTGATGAGTGGATGGCTGCATATAGCTGCTATAATGTAAGTGATAACCTGTTTTGCAGCACTAAATGTAACTATAAATGGATAAAAAAATATATGATGGCATTTTTTTATAAATATAAAATGGCAGTGTTAGCAACATGTAGTAAGATAGGAATAAAACACTTTGGGTTCTTAGAAAATAATGAACTTCTGAGTTCTCCACATTACACCACCAGGTCGTTGATTAGTTTTCTATAACAGCATTCACTGTTGTGTTTTATTTCTTACATACTGTATATATTCCTGTTGATGTTTTTTTTTTTTTTTTATCAGAGTAATAATATTCCAAGTTATTTCAATGATGAAATATCTTGATGAGGAGGAGGAGGAGGAGGAATGTGGTTACAGTTTTAGAAAGATGAGTTTTAGAATGATGTGTTGTATTCAAACAACCACTTGTTAAATCTTAATTGCTGATTAGTTTGCCATCTACTGGTGGTGAAGTGACATACAGATATACATTCACCAACCACTTTAAAAGGAACAACTGGACACCTACTGATTCGTGCAATTATCCAGATCAACCAATCATGTAGCAGCAGCACAATGCACAAATTCAAAAACATGGTTGCCTTTTTCCAGTCTTCAACTGTGTCCACTGTAGCCTCAGATTCCTGTTCTAGGCTGACAGAAGTGGATCCCGATTCAGTCTTTTGCTGTTGTACCCCATCCACCACATGGTTTGACATGCTGTGCATTTTGAGATGCTTTTCTGCTCAACATGGTTGCAAATAGTGATTATTTTAGTTATTGTAGACTTCCTGTCATCTATGGATCCTTGAGGGACACCACAAGATAATATCATGACTTGACATGTGACTTCAACATCGCATCTACAGCTAGTTAGCCAGTTATAAGATGCAAATCTGTGCAACTAGAGACAAAATCTTATTTTCAACTCTTTCAAAGGATTTACTGATATTGAGGAAAATACGGGTTCGCTTAAGTATCTGGTATTTATTTAGAACTTTAGATAAGGGTTGTTTGTGCAAAGTGCTATGATTGACCCAGAAAACTTAATATGTGTGAGTGCAGACATGGGAAGACATCAAGTCATTGTTTTGCAAGTCAGAAGTAAGTCTTAAGTGTTGGTGTTCAAGTCCCAAGTCAAAACTGATGTCCTTACAAGTACAAGTCATTTCCTTTACGTTTTGAGTCCTACACAAGCCATAATGTCCTTTTATTTTATCAAATTTAAGGCTAGCGTAATAATTAGTATAGTAAATTTACACAAACCATACAGGCTTTTGATGAATTAGTGTTTACCCATTTCTAGACAAACTTTATAACTAAATGGAAATATACTATATGGGTATCTGAGAAATGCATAACGTTGACGATAAAAACAAAATATTTCAGTTCAATTTCACATGAGATGTGGTGTAGTCTGTTTTCACTAAAAATCTATCTCAGTTCAATTTGGTTTTGCCTTTGGGATTTGTTGCTTTTGCATGTGATATTCTTGAACTACAGGCTGTACGTGTTTTCACCCTTTTGTTGTTGTAAACAACACAATATTTGTAGGTGAAAGCTACTATCTTTGGGAGTATGGCTACCACAAAAAAGCCTCTGTCATCGGGGAATGAGCACTCTTTCAACTTGTGTAGTGCAAGTTGATTGGCTGTCAGACTGGTTGAACATTGACCTTGGAAATGAAGATTGATGCTGATTTGCTGAAATGTAATTGTTTGTTGGGAAAAAGAATAGCTGATTCACAGCACGCTTTCCAATGTTTAATTTTTAAACATGGCTTTCCAAGTCAGACCGCGAGCTGGCCTAGTGGTTAGCGTGTCCGTCTCTTGACTGGGAGACTGCAAGTTCTACTTGCGGTTGGGTCATACCAAAGATACCTACTGCCATCTGGTGAGGCATGCCACAATACAGTTGGTGAGTATGGAGTCAAACTCTTGTGGTTACCAGAGGACTGGCCTTTCACTGTCTTCTTCTTTCGGCTGCTCCCGTTAGGGGTCGCCACAGCAGATCATCATGATCCACATATTTGATTTGGCATAGGTTTTTACACTGGATGCTATTCCTAACGCAGCCCTCCCCAATCTATCCGGGCTTGGGACTGGCGCTAAGTATGCACTGGCTTGTGCAACCACTGGCTAGGTATTAGGACTGGCCCCCCACTGTAACACTAGCTATTTGAGAGGCCAAGGGCTATAGAAACAGAGATTGGTGCTGCCCAATGCCAATGAGCCTGGGAAGACCAGGTCCTGGCACGGGAGGGACTTTGACTTTTTCCAAGTCAGAGGGCTTGAGTCCAAGTCAAGTCACAAGTCTTCTTTGATTATATCAAGTTGAGCCGAAAGTCAGCAAATTTGTGACTTGGGTCCAAGTCACGTGACTCAAGTCCACAATACTGTGTGAGTGTGTGTTTATTATACTACAGAAACATATACATACACTATGTTCCACTTTTGGCCAGTAGATGTGGCTGTAGTACTATCTTCTAGACCCTGTAGAGACATTCAGAAAGCACTGCATGTTCCCTCTAAACATTTGCTTTTGTTGAAAATCAGGCTAAATTCACATCTGAACATGAGCAGGTGCTTATTAACCACATGAAAAGATTCGAAAAAAGGCCCTCATTGTCATCTTTAAACAAACTCAAGTAAGCTACGTTCTCGGTGTACTGTAAGTGCACACTTTTCTTCCTGCACTCGTGCATGCTATTTTAAGATGCCTTCTAAAAACCACAAAAGGCCTGGGTTTGAGATATAACACTCAATCAGAAGTTAATTCTCTAGCAAGAGAGTTTCAAAACAACTGAAAATGCTGGAATAAAATTGCACACACAGTGCATATGCATCTGCCTGATATCAATGTGTGCTTAATCTGTCTTTTTAGTTTCTCCTCCAAATGGATTTTGGGAAAAATGATGATGTCTTACAGATATGTCAACGAAGCAGGCCGTAAAACATCAGTCCAAATAGAGATTAAATCTACAGGGCATTTCACTCTGTGTAATCACTTGACATGACTGTCACTGCCAGGCTGCATGAATCTACAGTCTGGACTAAAAAGAATCAGCCCCAGCCTCACTTCTTCATATCATTCTTCTGTGTATTTTTCTTACAACTATTGTTGTTGTTGTTGTGCTACATTCTACAAAAATCCAAACAAATCCACCTTAAGGTATTTGTTAACAGCAAATAATCTGATCTAGATCTGAAAAATGAAATGCTAGCCCATTTACACCAGCCACCCTTGATAATGTCAGCCTCTTTAAGTCAATCATATAGCTGAGGATGTGATTATTTTCAATTATGATCAGTGCGGCGATTTTCTTTTTTTTCTGTTCATAATTTATTCATGTGTAGTGACCCTCAGAATGTCATTTATTTATGTCAGGAAATGTGGGTGGTGATAAATGGCAGGCAATTAGCTGGGCTGAGATTCTCACAGACATATTAAGGGCAAAGAGATATCAAGTGAGACAAATGCCATTACACTATGTTGCAGTTTTGATATTGGGCATATGAGGAAAATAGCAGTAGCAGGTTATTTTAAAAAAAAAGTAGCTTTCATTGAAAAAAAAAGTGACCTACCAGTGGCACCTTGTCCATAGGAGCAGGTCGGGTGGAGTCCAACCATATATATCCACCATCTTCATTAACAAGTCCATATATTTTAAATTCCATTAAAATACTAATTACCTCTTTTGAGTGACCAATGATATATAAAATGTTGCTATTTGACGAATATAAGCTAACATTCCTTTTATTTGGTCAGCTTTCAAGATGTTGAGCAATCATGGGGCAGTGAGCACACTTCCCTATTTAAAGCCATAGACTTATTTTTGCACCTAGTGGTCAGAAATCGGAACTACAAGCATTAATCGAGACCCTTTAGGGCAGGAATCACTCTGCCCCATCCTCCTCAGTATACGAATGTTTTGTTTATGAGTGGGGGAGGGGCTACAGACAAGACAATTAACTAAATATTGCCATTTCTCCATGTTCATCTCGCACATTGTGACAATGGTGAGAGGAGCCCCATCTGCTTTATTGAATACAGTTGAATTTCTTTAAAATGTATATACAGTACCACTCAAAAGTTTGGACACGCCTAACTCAATGTTTTGCTTTATTTTTATGAATTAAAAGACACTTCATGTCTTAAAGTAATGATGGATGTCGTTTCTCT
>JAOTRR010000013.1:4663387-4673550 GCA_028570945.1 Gogo arcuatus | reverse complement strand
GATTAGATAACTGCATAAAACAGCAGGTGTATGGGTGTACCTAATAAAGTGGCCAATGAGTGTATATTGAGATTCAAACCCCAGATCAGAGAGTCAACATTTGACTAATGTGGATGGTACTGAAGCCTGGAGAGGGCGTTACAAATTTTCTTTTATATCTTCCACACTATGTAGTAAGGATGATGTAGTAAATGCACAGTTTAGTTTAATGTGGCTACTAGATACTAAATCATGAAGTCATAATTCTTGTGCAAGTTTGCACTACTTCCTTAATCATAGCTCGATTTGCTGTCGAATGAAATCGGAGCCATGTGTTTGTTCATTTTTGCTTGTCTAAAAAACCTTTTAAGTGTGAGCTGTCCTAGTGGTTAGTGTGTCTGCCTCTCAACCAAGAGTTTGCAAGTTCTGCTCGTGGTCGGGTCATTGCAAAGACCATTATAAAAATGGTACCTACTGCCATCTGGTGAGGCATGCTGCAATACAGATACAAGTAGGGAGTCAAACTCTTGTGGTTACTAGAGGACTGGCCCCTCACTGTAACCCTAGCTATGTAGTAGGCAAAAGGCCAAGAGCTTTAGGAACAGAAATCAGCACTGCCCAATGTGCCTTAAAGGTCTGGTTAGTACTGGGACAGGTGACTGCCTGGCATGGGAGGGATTTTGACTTTTTAAAAGAAACTTTTAAGTAGACGTAGTTCAGTCTCCGTTTTGAAAATAAACCATGAAATCCAGTCATCCTACAATTATGTTGTGAATGGCAATGGGAATATGGTATGTATCTCACATCCCCATGCTAGCACTTTAATTAAAAATGTCTGTCAGTAGACTTTGTCTGTCAACCAGCTTTATGCTGCTTGTTTACATTGTGCACAGGTTTGCTTCAGATTACAGCATTTTTTTTATTAAATCAAAGGCAAATCATACAAGAAATGACATCTCAATTTAGTAGTAATGCAATATATTTTGTATTAAAGTCTGCACATTATTTTCTGTATTTATATCAATCTATTCTAATCCAATCTAGTTTACATTGAATAAACCTACTGTTGAACAGGTTATGGACTTCTTGTCTTGGTACTAAGTCCAATAGTAGCTTTGAAGCATCCAGGATCATTAAATCAACTGAATGTCACATGTCAACTGTCCAATCCATCTACTTGGTAATTCACGTACAAAGAACATACAAACCGTATCCGTGTGGTTGTATTCACACATGCAGGTCCTGAACACAAAAAACACAAGGTTTCCGAAAATAAACCTTTGGGAGGGGTTGGCTATTTTTTTTAGCTTCCACAGATGTAAAAACAAACTGAGTGAATAAAACCAGACTTCCCAAAAATAACGAAAGACAAGCTGTGTGTGAACACACTCCAAGACCAAAGTTCACACATTCCTTCACTGAATTTTCTCACTGCACTGGGAAACGTCAATCATGCTGCAGCTTTGAGGACTCAAGGTCTCTCACATTCACTCAAACAGCATCCATGTTTCTCTTCACATCACCCAGAAGATTTTTTTTACACTTACAAGCATTTACACCCGCTGTCATCGGCATCTTTTACCTCCATTGAGAACACTACTAATCAGGCTTGACCACGAACCCCAGCTGCACTGAATGCCTCAACCCTGCTAAGGCCCTCAGGGGCAAACTGCTTGATGACACTCGGTCTGTTCTTTTGTGCTAATCGTCTGCATCAGGCAGCCGCACCATTACGATCTGAACAGTGCTTCAGCCATTTACTCTGAACTTGCTGTCCATTAACATTGCGGCAACCTCTTAGAAGCTAATTTCACATTAAATGAGACAAAATGTACTATCTACTGTGCCAGTTTTTTTTTTTTTCTTATGAGAGAATATCCATGGGTTGGCTTTATGGTAACATCCTGGCCCCTTGGAAAGCATTTTTGCAGATGAGGATTTTCAAGGCAGGTTTGCTGTTGTACCTAATTACAGTAGAGTGCCACAATAGGCATCAAAGAGCTCGGAGCTGAACCATTCAATCACGCAGAGCATTCAGCCCTACGAGGCATTTTAAATGCAGCTTCCTTATACAACAATGGGGAAACATTTTCCGCGCTGGGCTGTAGAGGAAAGTCTGTTGGCTTGTAATTGAGTGATGAAGCTAAAGAACTTCTAAGTTCTTGGTATACATAATATTTTTCAATTCACCACAGTTATGTGAAACAGATTAAGGCACCACAATTAGAGTTCAAGCAATGTCCTAATGGAAGGTTTTCTTAGAAATACCTTTCACAGAGTGTATATACTGTGTGTGTGTACACTAGGGATGTAATCGAATAGATAATGTGTTCTAAATGGATACAAATACAGATATAAATAAGAGGTTCTCTATTATGTGCTCAGACTAGAGGTGAGCAACAAGTGACTACGGATGCAACAAAAAAGTTATGAGAGCAGGAGGATTTTAAGATCATGTAGGCGAATCAGTCAAATATGAAGGTCGCTGGACAAACAAACACCACATTCGTTAACATGAACACGCGGTGCTGCATGAGGTATTTATAGTGTGCATTCATCCTTAGTAACTCCCTGCTCAGGGTTAGGGTAGTTTCAATTAGACTTCTAGTTTGCTTATATTTTGTGAACACAATGAACTAAATCTGTGTGAGCAGAATTAAATACAGTCCAATAGGAACGTTCCAGATCGCCATTGTCAAGTCTAAGACAAGTCCAAGACCAGGACTAGCTGAGATCGAGTCAAGACAGAGTCTTAATGGGGTTGATGCCAAGTCCAGACAAGACAAGTACAAATGGCAATAAGTCTAAGACAAGTCCAAGTCAATACAGAAAATCTCAAGACCTATAGCCCGAGTGGAATGGTTCATATTTAACTACGTAAAAATAACAATATAAAATTCATGTCTGTGTATGTAAACTTCTGACTGCAACTGTAGATAAAGATTGCGTTTCAACCCCAGAGTGCACATGTTATGGTTGCATAAGTGTTCACACCCATTGCTGTGAAGCCCCTAAATAAGTTCTGGTGCAGCTAGTCACCTTTAGAAGTCACATGATTAGTTGAATAAAGTCCACCTGTATGCATTTAAAGTGGCACATGATCTCAATATAAATATACCTGTTTCTGGAGTTTTTTAGAGAACATAATTTCATGAAGACTAAGGAGATATCAAAACTTGGATACTTACTTGGAGAAAGGGTGTCAGGGTTTGGTTATCCCAAACTTCTCTTCCACTTATGCTGTGGACAATCTGTAATTAAAAATTGGAAATAATATTGCACAACTATATGGCCACCCAACAAAAGTTTGGTCATTTATATTGAGATCATGTGACACTTTAATTGAACGTAGGTGGACTATCTGATTTTTGATGGCATCAGAACTAATTTAGGTGTTTCATGGCAGGGGGGGTGAATACTTATAACATTACAACTTTTACATTTCTTTATTTGTTAATAATTCTGCAAACCATATTGATATTTTCCCATCACTCAATGTTATTGGCTATTATGTATAAATTGTAGCACAGCAAAATGGGCAGTGGGGAATACTTGTGCAAGGCACCATAACTACCTTTCCCAGAGTGTGTGTATGTGTGTGGCCAAAATGTACCCTCGTCATCACAGTGATTATAACACCACCCAACCTCCATTCTCACACAATTCATACACCGTACACACACATATACCCCCCAGCAGTTTAGGATGGAAAGAGAGGTGCCACCTCCTCCCGACTCTTCATCACCATGGCGACATACCAGCTCCAGCGAAGCCCTGAAAAGGCCAAAAGGAAACAGGAACAAAAGGCAAGATTGTGTACTTCCTCTTTGTGTCTGCAGGAGATTAGGCCTGTATCTCGGGCCACTTTTCATTAGGGCTGCAGGTGAGAGGACAGAGGCGGGGGCTATCAGTTCCTAGTAAGCAAGCCATAGATGAATGGGGTGGAACAAATGATAGGAGGTCTTTATAAGAGTGAGAATGGAAGGGGGGGGGGGGGTTAGTGGGATAATATATGTGTTTGGGGTGGTCTGCAAATGTCGTTTTCTGTTTAACGGTTGGTGAGAAACCATTTCTTCTCTTTTTCCAATAAAGCATCAGATCATAAATGCTTTTTTTTGCACACCATCTCTTCTCTTCTTGTTGTTTTGTGGATGTGCTGCACAGCATACATTATCGTCGAAAACTGGTTGAAACACCAAGATCCCACTTGGGCTTGGTGATTGCATTTGGCAGTTTATCCCTTAGCTATATAAAGAATTTAGTATGTATAGTTTCATACTATACAGTATGTGTTCATTCAGTTTCACTTAACGTTATAATCTTCTTTCAGAATCACAGCTAGGTGTGATATTAGTTGTGATATTTTAGATGCTAAAATCGAATATCTATCAGTAGTGCGACATTGAAACTTGGATTAAGCAATGGATAATATCACCAAGGCCTCATCAATGGCATAATAAAAATGAATCTGCCCCATTCTTTCATTTTATTAGCTGCCTTTGTTAGGTGCCCTTTTAGTGTATGTGTCATCCTGGTTACATTTACCATTGGTGTATATATACGGTATGACTTGAATTCCATATTATTATTACTTACTATTATTAGTTTTAAGAAAGGTCATTGGTATTCATCTTCCTGAGCGAAAATAATTTGACTTGCATTCAAAACATTCCTGCTGGTCATCTCTGCTGCAGTAATGAATGGAACCAATCAATGGTGCAGGGTCTCATTATTTGGAAAGATTCTCAGTCAATAGCAAATCGGTTGAACCCACAGGGAGACATTGACACAAAATTGTTTTACAGAAATCCAGGTTTAAATCTAGATACCTAATGAACAAGGCCGAGTTGCCAGTGGTGAGGGATTAAGGAAGAAATACATACATAGTTTTTATATGAGCACAAAACATGTTTGGGCGGACTGCAAGAGCTTACAATCATGACAGTAGATAAGATTATTGTCTGCATTAGGAAGGTCAATCATGGGTGCAAATAACTCCAATACCTCATTCCCACTCACAGTGAAAACCACCAATTTTCTGCTATTATGCAGTAATGGTGTCCTGTGGGAATGGGAGCAAAACAGCAAAGTTGAAATGTCAATCTACCCCCTGGCGACCTCGTAACATCTACAGAAATCGTTTCTTGTTGCTCCAGTGGGAATCGGAACCATCAGATTTACATGTTGTGATGGTTGTGACATTGCTGGCGGTGATGTAAATGATGATGTCGTGATATTGTGATGGCATTACTCATACTCAAAACAAAAAGCAAACATGATCAGATATAGTGGGAGCGCCATATACGTGGGGGATACGTTCCAAGATCTAACGCAGATAGCCAAAACCATGGATAGGAGCAAACTTTAAACTATATAAAGTTTGTTTTCCATGTACATACATACCTACGATAAAGTTTCATTTATAAACAACACACAATGCCATCAACAACAGTAACTAAAAATAAAATAAAGTGTAATAAAAGTTAAGTGACTGTGCTCTCTCTCTCTCTCTCTCTCTCTCTCTCTAATGAACAGTATTCTGACATTTCCATTTAATATTTTTATCATGGTTGAGGCACAGAGATGGATGCAAGTGCGGAAACCTTTTATTTACACAGGATAGTCAAAGCAACAAAAAACACCAGGCATGAAAACACAACAGTAGAAGTGAGGAACACAACGAGCACCGGCATGGAAAATAAAAACAAATGCAAGACAAACTAACAGAAGCCAGGGTTTAAATAAGGCGAGTGATAAGTGCCCAAAGTGAAAGCAGATGTGTGTAGTTAATACTGTCTATAAGCAGGGTGTGTAGTTTGAGGGGTTATGCTTGTATGCTTGAGCAAGTCAGCGAATACGGCGGTCCCACTGTATCAGTAAAAATGTTATACATGGCCTTTGCTTGAACAAAACAAATGTTCAGAATCAGGAAGAGACCTCTCTCAACAGAGGCGTGATGTAGCTTGACTCATGCCATGTTGCAAAAAAAAAAACATGTAGCTGGGGGAGGGGTAATATTCTGAGAAAGAAACTCGGAAAATTGAGATTAAAGTTGGAAATTTATGAGAAAAAACTCAGATATTTTCTGAGATTAAAAAGTCACAAATTTATGAGAAAAAAAACTCAGAAATTCCGGGATTAAAAGTCACAAATTTAGGTGAAAAAAAAACGTGGAAAAATAGTGGGGGTTTTTTGGCAATTAACCAGATAGCTTCATTTTGCAAGGTTAGATCAACATTGGAAATGCAGTCTTTCCTCCTTGATCACACAATATGAAATAATAAAGAACTAAGAGAGTTCAATCACATTTCCCAGAATGCACTGCAGCCGGGAAGCATGAGAGTTTTTTTTTTTTTCTTGGAAATCTATGACTTTATAATCTCAGAGAATTTCTGGGGTTTTTTTCATAAATTCTGAGTTTTTTCTCAGAATACTGTATTACCCCCTCCCCCAGGTTTTTTTACACCTACAACAGCCCTAATACACCATCGTAAGTACTTATAATTATGTATACCAAAACTACTCATATACCACAACACTGCTAAATTCTTCATTCTCGATTCATTTTCTATAACAGCGGCTCTGACGGTTACATTACACATGTAATTATGGTGGAGTTTTCAGTGAAGGGGTTTATTGAACATTTTTGGAAGGAATCTTAAGTGTCAGTGGTTTGTAAGAGTCAGAGATAAAGCTATAAACCGGGCTCAGGACAGAGGAATTTTCGGTTTCTCAGTAACAACAAGCTGCGTTTAGCCACTCTCACTTAAGTGACAACTCGTGGACATTCCACAACATTAAATGTAACAATAACCAGATAAAAAGGCTGATGTTTTGTTCTTTAATAAATACAAAATTGTTTCAGAATTTCTCTTGGATACGAAAAGATCCTTCTGGATATGCTGTTATTGGAAAATAATCAGCTTTGAGGGGTTATAGTAACTCTGTCTCACATCACATCACACCACTTTGTGTTTTATTCCTGACATAACATACATTTTTCACTTTTCAGATACACATTCAACAGACATTTTTGAAAAGTCTCTCCCTATTGGATTATACATCGCTGCAAAGCATAAAACATTAGGTATTGTCGTGGATTTCCTTACACGACATAATGATTTGTACTGAAATATGTTTTGAAATGCTGCAGTGAAATACGTAAACAGTTCATCAGCTGTTTTCTCAAAATGACTTGTTTTCCATAAGCCTTTAAAGGAGACGCAGCTACATAATTTCACACACTGGTTATGTATTTTTCAAGCATGTTTCCAGTCATTTCTTAATTTTTTTTTGTTTTGTTTTTAATAAACTCATGTATGAAAGTACATTGACCATTTTGTGTGTTAAAATACCAAAAAAATAAATAAATCTCAGTTGGTTAAAAAAAAATTGCTTTTCTGATATGCATCATTTAGGAAATTATAGTCTAAAAAATTATATTGAATTATACATTCAAAAGGTAAATTTTCATTCAAATACTTTTTATAACTTAATAACTATGATTCAGGAAGTACCTGAGTATGCTCACTCAGGTTGTCTCTTCTCTCCTCAGTTCTTGAACACTTCCAAACATTTGATATGGCCTTGATGTTGGCAGACTTTGATTCTTTTCTGAAGGACACAGGAGTCAAAGATACATCAAGTAGAGTATTGAGAAGACCCCAGGGATGCTAATGAACTAGAGCAGTTCAAATTAGGAAAGAGGAGGAGAGCTGGAGAAACTCAACACACAGGTTAAATAGTGATTGTCAGCGTGGACAGAAAGATTGTGTTTAATTCCATCTCAGACTTGTCAGACTTAAGCTGGTGTTAGACTATGCAATTAGAGCGTTCTTTTATTATTAGTTGTCACGTTGTAAGAGATGATCCCAACAGTGCGATAACATGTTCTCCATGTCAGATTATATGGTAAAGATGTTCCAACAGTAGACATGCGATTAAAGAAAATGGCTAAGTTATGTTAAATCATCAATCATATGATCTGGGCTCATGAAGAAATTGCACCCGGATTCACAATAACGTTCCGCAAAGTGAGCTTGGGTTAATGTTAATGAGGATATTTTTCTGTTCCTTTGCATGTTTTGGTTACGTTTCACCATCGCCATTATTTGTAGCTGTCCTGTGAGTTTTACGTAACCGTATGCCATCCTAATATTGGTGGCTCTTTGACAAGCATTGTAGCAGAACTCATACTTTCGTTTTTTTTTTTAAATTTTCACACCAACTTGAAGCACATTAACTTAAACATTAAACATAAACCCAAATGAAATTTTTTGTTTTGTGAAAGTCAATACAAATAGCCCTGACACCAAAGCTGCTTGTTCTGTGCACCGGGGCTAGTCATTTGTCCACCCATGATTATCCAGCTTGGAATGAAACCTAAAAATTAGCAAACTGTGAATGTTATGGAGCCTGATCTGTGCGTATAGTATCTGAGTAAACTGGCGGATCAGGGGCTTGAGCGATTACAGAATACACTGTATAAATGTCTTCAATATCACGATCAGGCTTGTAAAGTGTGTGCATGTGTGTGTATGCGTGTGTGGGTACACACTCTCCTGCCATGTCATGTATCATAAGGACCATGGTTGTACCATTATATAACCATATATTTAACATTGTATGTACCTTGGAGAACAAAAATGGTGGCTCTTTACCTCTTGTCTGTCTACTGATCTGAGAATAAACACAGTGTAAAGACAATGAGGAACTGAGTCTCACCAATGGCAAGTGATTGATTCTCTCAAATGAAAACAAAGACCCTGTCATCTACAGTATACACAATAGTGACTCCCTAGTCATCAATTGTGATAAGGATCATCAATTAAATTTCACTTGAGCAAAAATAAACAGAACATTTGGCCATACTGTGTTCAAAATACTGTATCTCTTACTCAATATTAATTTCTTGTTTAGAGAACTGTTGTATAACGGCAATATGGCACACGCAATTCTGCCGTTATACTGAATATCAGCATGGCTGTGATCAGCAAGACTGCAAGTACGATATTGCTTAATTATGAGATATATTATGTAATAAATATACAATTATTAAGCCTGACTCCAATTTCAAGATCATTTCTGATAAATATGTATCTTTCTAGAAATAAGATTGATTTCCAATGCTTGCTAGTAACATTAGTAACCTTGTAGCTCCAGTATAAAACTGCAACAAAGCAAACATCGGACACTAATTTTCTCTTGTCCAACTACATTTGGTGTAAGTGGAAATTTGTGTCCTTTTGATTTTTTCGCCCAACTGTTCATTTGATAAAATGAATTTGAACCACGGCAATCCCCATAAAGATGAAACAAGGGTGGAAAAATTGAAATATTCAATTTATATAAGTATTCAGAGCTTTTATTCAGTGCCTTGATTACAGCTGTGAAGGTTTTTTAGGCTCTGCCGGCTTTGCACGCTATTATTTGGGTGGACTTTTAATTCCTTCCATATCCTCCCAATCTCTGGTGCGTCTGTGAACCGAACTGTTCTTTGAGTATGGAAAGCTCTCTGCATAAATGAAATGCAGTACCTCTCAAAGAACCAATAAAACCGTCCAATTAAAGTCAAGTGCAATACAGACATATTGCAGACTCCTAAAGTATGAACAGGTTCATTCAAATGCAGCGCATTGCCGTAGTGGCTTTCAGTCTTTTACTTGAAGTGCTGTTGCTTTCGAATCTGAAATAAAAAGCTATATACATGAGACTATTAACTCATATTATGCAGTCAAATAGGAGTTTGAGAGCTGCAATGCAGCATACTTCAATCATAGTGTGTGTGTGGGGGGGGGGGGTGTTTTGCTCTCTTTTGAGAAACCAGATGTCAAGATTAAAAAAATGTTAAAATTGTACCTTTGTGGTCAGCTAAATGTTAAGAAGCCAATAAATTCTTTTTTATTAAGTGTTTGTGTGGAGGGTATGTTTTTATATCTTGGTGGGGAACAAATGTCCCCATAAGGATAGGAATATGTGACATTTTTGTCACATACTGGCTGGTCCTACAATTGTACAAGGGGAAAAAAAAACCCTAAGCATCAGGTTTCCTTTTGGTTACTGAAATTAGATTTTTAGGTTTAGATTCAGCTGCATTAATAATTATGTCATTGGAAGGTCCTCACAACATTAGTAAGACAAATGTGTGTGTGTGTGTGTGTGTGTGTGTGTGTGTGTGTGTGTGT
>JAOTRR010000013.1:4600913-4622329 GCA_028570945.1 Gogo arcuatus | reverse complement strand
ATATATATATATATATATATATATGTGTGTGTGTGTGTGTGTGTGTGTGTGTGTTGATTTTGTTTGGCTGGTAATATCAAGTTTAATATTTTCATAATACGGATCACGTGTGAACAATAAGGCCAGATGCCCCACACGTGAAAAACGAACATGTGAAAATAAATGAATATTGTGGCTGAAATAAAACCGCATGCACTACATGTGAAAATAAACGAATCATTTGGAAAATAAAGGTGGAATGTGGCATGTGGGAAAATAAAAGCACATCCCTTCCCTTCTACTTTGGTCTGATCAGTGAGGAAATGAGAGGAAATACAAGAAGGGTCAAAGCAACACTTTCCTTCTCTTCATCTCCCTTGTTAAACAAATCACTGGGCACGAATGTTAATGAGGCATGTGTGAGCTTCCATAAACTCCAGGAACCACGTTTTGTACAGAAATGACTCCTTGATCAACTTGAAAGCAATCATATGCATGGTTGAAAATTTCACGTTTAATTTCTGGACACTGTTTAATTACAGGGTTCCGTGGTATCAGATGTTGGGAAATGAGCACGATATCAGAACAATATCTGATACCAGTGTCGGTATCAGCGCATCTCTAATAATAAAAATAATAATTCATTCATTTATTCATTCATTTATTCATCTTCAGTGGCTGCTTTATCCTGTTCAGGGTCATGGTGGATCCTGGACTATTTTATTCCACTTATACCACATCAATTTACCGATGATTACAATTTTTTAATTTGTTAAAGAACAAGAAGACATTTTTAAAATCTGTTTATAGTTGCATTTAAAGTTCCACAAGACAATTTAGTTCTAGTTACTATTTACATTCTAGCAGATAGAAACAGACATTCCCTCGCCAGCCATTTTTCTTTCTTCTTGTGAGTTAGTAAGACAAAAACACACAACTTTTCATATTACCGAGAAACCAGAAAACTTACTGTTACCCAAATGATCATGAATTTACTGTGACCCCAAGTCTTGAGCATCCTACTTTAAAAAAATAATAATCCAGACTTAATATATCGGTATAGGACTACAGTTATATTGGAACATTTTATAATGTCAGTAACGTACATACATACATACATACATACATATATATATAATGTGAATACTGTGTATATACTGCGTGTATACTGCGGTAACGTGAGCGCCATTATTATTCACACGCTTCCTACGTATCTTATGTACATCAATCGCTAGACGGCACGTCAGAGTCAAAACATCCCCGTCCATCAGGCTTCCAAATCGACCTGTAAAATGTTTCACGATTTCATGCACAGTGAAGAAGCTCTGTTCCTCTTAAAAATATCTGCCTTCGTCATGATTGTTGTCATGAGCCACGTCTCACATCAAAAGCTCTGACCTTACATTTAAACGCATTTAATAATCCAGAGGACTGGTACGCAAAACAGATCAGTGGGTGGGTTTGAAGGGTACACGAGAGGTTTTTAAAATTCAAACACTAATTGTAATAAGAAAAACAGTTACTCAATAACAGTCTAGAATAATGCAGAAATATGCAATTGGAGACACAATGCTGTTTTGTTTCATAGAGGTACACGGACAAGGAAATTCGTCCATATTTACTGCTGAACTGCACAAGTGCAGTGGGTCAAGACAATGAAAAAGTGGCTTAGCTGATTGTGACTCTGAGTAACATTTCAAAATATATTAGCCCACAAATGCACCTTCGACATTTCTAATATTAATTTGTAAAATAAACGAAGGAAATGAAAGAGGAGATCGCCTGACCCCACGAGTCGCGACATCCTAGTTTGAGAACACTTGATGTAGAGCATCAGTACTAGTCCCTGCCTAAGCTGTTACTCCAATAGTAAAACCAACAGGGAACGGGTTCTTGAACCATTTCCGTTCAGGATTCTTTGAAGCTTGGTGCTAGCGAACCGGCCCACATTTTCACCAGCTTTGAGCGGAATCGTTGTAATCAAGGATGCGTCATGAACGGAGGGCATTGAAGTACAATTCACAACAGAAGTAAACAGTAGTAGCAAGATGGCAGTGCACCTGTGAGCTTTTGTTCTGTTATTGCAGGTATTTGTTTTCGGTCCATTTTTTCTGAAGATGTATCCTTTTCGGTTGCGTTCTCCATTGCTGCGCTCTGCTTCCTCTCCAAACTAATGACACGCCCATTGATCTCAACACGGTTCACGCTGGAAAACCCAGTTATATTTTGGTTCCGGCTGAGAACCAACTTTTCAGGATCTGAACCAATTTATTTTTGGTCAAAATGCTCCGAACGGTTCAAAATTTGGTGCGTGAATCAGAACGGAACCCGTTCCCTGTTGGTCGAAAAGGGTACAAGTGTATTGATACGAACCAGTGATTTGCCTTGGAGCTGGAACTACTGTCAGAGCTGCTGTTAGAGAAACGTCATCAACACCTTCTGACCAATCAGAATGGAGAATTCAACATAGGTAGTGATCAGCCATATCGTGTTTCTTAAGAAACTTGCAGCTTAGTGTAATAGAACATGTTTAATATCTCGACAGCAATGAGAGCACACTGGAGCGCTAAATTCGGGATGTTGTGGATGGGGGCTACAGACGCACGAGCCGCGGGGTGGAAGGGGAGGGGGCGGGGGGTGCAACTGGCAACACAACGAGTGTAGTATTGAGAGAGAGAGAGAGAGAGAGAGAGAGAAAATTAAATGACCCATTGGTTCCTGGACACCGACCTCCTCTATTCCATACTCTCTCTCTCTCTCTCTCTCTCTCTGCGCGCGATCCGGTCTCGTGTGCGCGCACTGTGCATCCATCCATCCATCCTTCTCTCTCTCTCTCTCTCTCTCTCTCTCTCATCCCCCCTCCCTCTCCTCTCTTCCACTTGTATCACAGTGTACCGAAAGAAGGCGAGAAGCGAAAAGCAGCCGCTGGATTTTTTTTATTTATTTATTTATTTATTTATTTGACGTTGCTAGTTGTGGCATTTATTTATTTATTTATTTATTTATTTATTTATTTATGTATTTATTTATTTATTTATTTGCATGATTCATTTCGCCGCTGCTCTTCCATTCCGTTGTTATTTTCGTACATGGCGCGGGAGTCGCGCGCGTTCTCCGGTCTCGGTTGCGCTGTAACGGATTCGGATTCGGTGACGCGGGGCGGAGCGGCGCGCGGCGTCGGCGGTGGCGGTGGCTCGTGCTCTTCGGCCCGGCGGCTCCAGGACGCCTGATGCTCTCGCCTCCAACACTCGGAATTCATCCCCCTGTTTTTCCTTCTTATCCTCTTCCTCAAGACCGGTTTACACGCCAATGTTCGAGGGATTAAACGCCACTTATGGAAACTGGGGACCGAAATTTTAGGAAAAAGCTAAATTGACACCGGTTCTTCATTTCCCAAGCTGCTTTACTTGTTCGTTTTGCTGGGCTCATCATGGCTCCTTGATATTTTCTTCTAAACGTTACACCAGCCCTGATTTATTGTTATGCATTTCATATAAATCCATTCAAGGACCTTTTTTCCCCCCTTTAATTTCAGGTTGGTGTTTGTGTATTTTAGGAGTCTTCCTGTCATCTCTATCTCTCTCTCTCTCTCTCTCTCTCTCCTTCTGTTATGAATAGATGTTTAGAGTAAACAGAGAGACAGAAAGACGAGTGATTTCTTGCCATTGCCCATAGGCATCACTCATAAGGATTGAAATCGCTCAAGCATTTTTGTCCCACCACCAATCACCAGTCTGAGGTTACTGAGGATTTAAACCTCAATCCCATTCCCACAGTCAGACTGGAATGGACTGTAATGCCAACCATCACCTGAACAGAGGAGGGTGGAAGCTGGGATACGATACACGTGTCCAGATTTGAAAGGATCAGATGCATTGGATCTTCCTTAAGCACTGACTCAGTTTTTTGTTTGTTTTGTTTTGTTTTTGGTTTTTTTTGGATAGTAGGATTGTTGCTCCAGATTTCCTTTTCCATTGTAGAAAATATCAAGCAGTGTTATGTTTGGTATACATCTTGACATCTTCCACTTTTGAAGTTGCCTGTCACGGTGTTTGTGAAGTCGGCACGCAGGCCAGAGAGTCACCACTCCGTTGTCTTCCTACTTTGGTTGAATCCATCTTGGCCATCATCAGACTCATCACTGGTGTGAATTTACTTTTTCCACAACCCTCTCCTTTTCACGTAGCCTAATTCCACCTTTGCTAAGGTGCCCCATTTTCTTCCTTGGTGTGGTCCTGTAAATTTACAAATATTTATTTCCTATACGTCAAGAGGAAAGGGGGTTCCCCTTTCATAGAATGCGGAAACATGGGTCTCTTTGACCGCGGGGTTCAGATGCTGCTGACCACGGTGGGTGCCTTTGCTGCCTTCAGTCTCATGACCATCGCGGTCGGCACGGACTACTGGCTCTATTCACGAGGAGTGTGCAAAATAAAGACTAACAATGAAAACGAGACCAGTAAGAAAAACGAAGAGGTGATGACCCACTCTGGACTGTGGAGAACCTGCTGTTTAGAAGGTAGGACTCTCTATAGTTTGTTGCCCAGTGTGGTCTGCTAAGGCATCACTTTGAGATGTCAGAGGTCCACTATGATGTGTAACCTGAGTGTGACATGCTATGCCTAGCAATTATGTTTGATTGTGGGTCTGATGTTCACCAAGGCACTTGCCATGATTGACTGAATTACCATGATCATGATTCTGGCTTCATTACAGTAAGCCACTGCATTTCAATCCACTGTCATTACAAAGCATGCATAGGTTGCATATGTAAGCTTCACAGATTGCTTTACAGATCATTTTAAGAATCCTGTTACATACGGGTTGTAGATCTCACATCTGCCTAGTCTAAAAGCCATGTAACATGGCTTCTCCTCAGGCCTGGCTCAGCTGCACGATTTGTATGCAGATTACTGTTTAATTTTCTCTGTGGAACAGCCTGTTTTCTCTGTTCTGGGGGCTCAATTAAGGATGTCTGACATCAGATTCAATCAGAGGACGACAAGCGCGATGCTCCTCGTATCATCAACAGCGAGTGACACAGGCCAAGCTCGGCTGTCAGACCATCTGATGCCTCGCGCACACACANNNGCACACACAACAAGAGAGAAGGGAGGAAGGGTGGGTGGGAGGGAGGGAGGAAGGGAGAGAAACAGAGAAGGGGAAAGCAGGAACGAAATGTTACCAGCTGTTCAGATGTCAGCCTGGCACCTGGGCCAGTTCCACACCTGGAGTAAATGACTATCACCTCTCCTTCAACTGAAATGGACCAATATTAGTCCTGAATAGAACTTTGTAAAGAGTCGTTCGCATTAACATTCAAAGAGATCCAACATCCATGTGGTCTAATGAGAATTGATGGGTGAAAGAGAGAAGAAAAAAAAGCAAGAAAATGCTTATGGGAGAGCCTTGGGTGCATTTATTCATGACGACTTCCATGATATAGTTGAATAGAATTCATCAAGTGCCACTATAAAGGTTATCTTAGTAGTGTAAGATATTCATTCGTCGTAATATAAGAATAAAAGCAAATGTAATAACGCGTATTTCACCTCAAACCTTTCATTTCCTCGTTCAACTCAGATACCCATAATCCTTTACCGAACTTTAGGTGTGCATACCAGAGATTCCCAGAGCTCCACCTGAATCAGCAGTTTGCACTTAGTGACTGCCTTGCATCGTCTCTGCTCGATATCATTTCCATTGGTAATGGCCTGTCCTGCGCTAAGTTATGGCTGGACTCAATTCAGTAAAGCCTGACCTGCGGTTAACTCGGCCTAAATGTTTACTGTGCTGAGTATCGCATTATTAGAACAAAGTTTCACATGTGCCTCATGGGCTGCCTTCCAATCTGGAGCCTTATTACTATCAGTACTGTTTTACACTGTGAAGCAGTGCTATTGAATGGTTTATTCTGATTGGTCTGAAGGTGTTGATTAATTTTCTATAACAGCAGCTCTGATAGTAGTTCCAGCTGCAAGATTTATATATACTGTACTTAGATGTACTTGTTCTAATACATTATCATTTCTATTGTAACAGGGACTCATATGGCAGACACTCCACACGAAAACATGTATAACTGTTGATATGACAAAGTTTTCTGTGAGGCGGCGTTTATTTAGCATTTTTGGAAGGAGTCTCCAGTGACAGTGCTTTGTCAGAGTCAGAGCTAAAGCTGTGTCTCTCTTAGCTTTCCATCACAGGAACTCTTCAGGGAGAAGGGCTTTGTGGGTTCTCAGTAACATGACAAGTTACATATTTCTTTTGTCTTCTCTCTTTTAACTTCCAGAGAGAGAGAGAGAGAGAGAGAGAGAGAGAGAAGCTGGTGAGGGAGTGACTTTATAGCTGCTATAACATAAGTGATAACAGGAACAAATATGTTTCGTGGACATTAAATGTAACTATGAACTCATTCTTTAAGCAATAAAAAATTGTAATCATCACCAAATTGCTGTGGTATTAGAGCAATAAAACACTTTGAGATGTGCTGTTATTGGAAAATAAATAACTTTGGGATGGTAAAAGTAACCCTGTTTTGCATTGGGCTGCATCACACTATCCCATCGTGTTTTATTTCTTACTAATTGCACGTGCATTTACACCTCGTAGTATGATGCATAGCCATTATAACATTATGCTGCGGCATAAGCCACTTGGATGAAAGCACTATCTGCCCTCTTCTTCCTCCATGAGCACATAAATGTCCACAATTGGCTCCTCACTCTGATTGACAGGAGATGCCAAACAAACATGCCACCCCTCCCAACCTGAGATCACAGCCATTTTTGCTCTCTTGGACTCCTTGCCATGGATGGCTGTGCGAACACTTTTCCGTTGTGCCATTCGAGAACTTCACGGTGTTTTGTATTGAGGACACTGTTTCCCAAACATTCAGATGGTAATATGAGTAATTAAAGTTGGTTATTCTGTTGATGTTGAATTTGAATATTATTAGAGACTGTGTAAGCATGTCGCATATAGAGGTTCAGATGTCTCCTCTATTCTCCAACCAAATGAGAATGAAACAAGATTCACTGGGACACGGGGAGAACATGTGAAAATCCACACAGACAGTAATCCAAGCTCAGGATTACACCAGGGACTCTGGAGCTGTGAGGTCGTGATGCTACACCACATGCTACCATGCCACCCGTTAACTGTCTTCCAATGCTAGATGTTAATCCCTTACATGTCTCATAAAGCAATAACATTAACTCTTGAGAAGGAAACACCAAGCACAGTCCAGAATAGAGAATAAATCGAGAGACAATAGATTTTAAGCAAAATATTGTTGGAGTACCTTCAAACCATCTCCTTCTGATCATCTATCAACGTGTTGCTTGCTTTCCTGAGTGCCATTTATTAATTGATCTGATAGCCAGGCAGCCTAGTGCATGTGTGGGATGGGAAGAGAGGGAGTGTTTGTGTGTGGAAAAGCCTATTTTGTCACTGGTTGATTGACCGTCTGTGGCAACCAGACATATCAACTAACTCTGACCTGTTTGCCTTGGGGTTGGGCATGTGTGTGTGTGTGTGTGTGTGTGTGTGTATGCATGTTGTGGAGGGATGATGCTGGGTTGATATTTGATATCAGAGAGCCTTTCACACCTATTAATCCATTAAGTAGTCTCATTCAGAGTGAAATTGATACTTTAGGTTGGTTGACTATTTAGATTGGTTTGGTTTCACACTACACATAATTAAATAAACCATCTGAATACGTACTCACAGAACTCTTTCATTCGTGCTGAGAAATTTGGAGGTGGAAAACAATAAACAAACCTTTACCAATTGTGTGTAGCATCACAAAAGTAACCCAAGAATGGAGAAAAATATTGTGACCAATAAATTGTTTATTTTCTTTTTTTGGTTATTGGCCAGAATACATGGCATTTCTGCAGCACTACAGCTCTGTCCTTTGGCTCAATTTTTATGCTAGCATTTACAAAAAAAAGTGTCACCCGCAACCCAAAATGTTTGGTTCACATCACGCATTTGAGACAAGTAAGAGTCGAGTCGCTTTCTCACTGCAATCGAACCACACCTAGAGCTCGCTTGGAACTGGTCCAAGAGTGTCAGCTTGGTTCAGCTTTCTGAACAGTTATTTAATTATGTGCTGTGTTAAACCAAACCAAATAGCCAACGAATCAAAAGTAGCAATTCCTCTCTGATTTGGAGTCAGCAAACAGACTAATAGGTGTGAAAGTGTCCTTACTTCCCTTGTCTTACTTTCTTACTTTCTTTCAACATTTGATTTCTGTCCATGAAATTGAGCTCACAGATTGAAATTCAGCCTTTAGGTTTGGTTTCTAAGAAAAGTACTATCAAAGATATAGTTAGAGTGAACTGGAGTTGACCTTGGACACTGACTCGGTGCGCAGGCGGCCTTGGGATTGGAGGGAAGGTCATTGTGAAATGCCAATTAGCCTTGGTGGCGGTGCATCACTGGTCCAAGCTCCGATCTAACCGAGTGTTCTGGTCTTTTAGTAAAGGTCATGCAAACGACGTGAGATTGGACTCTGTTGTTCTTAATGTGTGTGTGTTTTATAGAAGAATATGAGACCTTCCAAAGAGCTAGCAGTGGCTGTCAAAAGCAGTTTGTGATGAGAGGATCTGCCTGTTTTTGTGTGACTTGTACAGCGGTTGCCCTAACCTCGCATTTAACATCAGCCTCATAGCAGGACACAACACGTGAATGTCAGCTGTATTGATTCATAGATTTTGTGTGTGTGTGTGTGTGTGTGTTTGCTCAGAATGTGTGGTTTGTGCATTAGTCTGAATAGTTGTCAGGTCACGCTGTGTCTATGTGTGCCTGTCTAGACAGTAGTAGGTGTGTATATGTATGTTTGTGTGTAGCAAAAATCTATAAGTTAATAGCTATACTGTACATGTGAATTTTAATCTGTGTATGTACTTATTTTCATTTTCATGACATGATAATCAGCTATTTTATCACAGTGTATGACAGTAATTAATGATTATCTATAGCGATCTCATTCAAAAACATTATAGCAGAAAAAAAACATTCATATTAGGGACAACTGTACATGATGTGGTGTGCTTTGCCATCACTTGCTAGCTTTCCAGCTCGTTTCAAAATAAAACTAGACTTTTCGAACAAAATTATCAAAAAGCAAAGAGAGTAACATAGCTAAATAACAAGTTACACATTCTGTCTTTTAGGTTACATTATTCTGGCTGTGATAGCTAGCTAAATATAACCATAGGAATGATGTACTGTACATTTCATCACATCATCTTAGCTGTTTTAGCTAGCTAAATGTAACCATTAGAATGACTTATAAATCTTTTGTTTCTTCATATAATCCTAACTCTGCTAGCTAGCTAAATGTAGCATTGGGAATGACTTAGAAATATTTTGTTTATCATCTTAGCTGTGTTAGCTACCTAAATGTAACAGAGAGAATCTTAGAGGCTTAGATTTGTTTTTTCTTCATATAATCTTATCTGTGTTAGCTAGCTAAACTTAGCTTTGGGAATGACTTACAAATATTTTTTTCAGTCCATGTCATCTTAGCTGTGTTAGCGAGCTGAATGTAACCATGAGAATTATTCAGCTAACTAAACAAAATGAGAATGACTTGCAATTATTTTCTACCTTCATATCATTTTAGCTGTGTTAGCTGTAGCTAAATGTTACCATGAAAATTACTTACAAATCTTTTGTTTCTTCTTATCACCTTAGCTGTGCAAGCTAACTAAATGTCATGACAAGAATAACTTTAAAAAGCTTTTGTTTCTTCATGTTATCTAAGCTAGCTAAATTTAGCTAGCTAAATTTAGTCTTGTGAATGACTTCCAAATATTTAGACTATTTTAAAATTTGTGTCATCTTAGCTGTGTTAGCTTGCAACAACAAGAATGACTTAAAAAACGTTTATTCTTCTTATTACCTTAGCTTTTTTTAGCCACCTAAACTTAGCAATGACGTCTGGCAATCTAGCCAATTAGAACAGTATGGTGAATGTACATGTTTGTGAATTTCTTCAGTAAGAGTAACAGTTATCTTCAAAATATTTTTCTACCTTTCATGAAACTCTCATCGTCTAGTTTTTAAACTATAGCTTCTGAATTTTTTTCTCAAATGAATTGATTTTCAAATAAATAAATGCTGCGTCTTTAGAGCTATACTGAGGTAAGGAGTATATTTTGAAGTATCCGTGCTAAATATGGGTGTTGAATTTCATGGTGTAAACTGTACACTGATTAGCAGACTTAATCCACTTTTTTTTTTAAATAAAGTGGCTCTCTATCTCTCTATTGACTGTAAAGTTTATGCCAGAGTGTATGTTGTTAATTATATTTCTGTTTTTTCACAGTGCCTCACTTTTTCCAGGTTGGTTTGAGAGTGTATACCCATTCACTCTCAGTCATTGTATCTGGCTGTGTTGACTAAAGGATGTCTATAATATGAGACAAAAATTCTGTGCTTAACTAATGACATGTATGAAGATATTCTGCAATTCTTTTGCAGTGGTTGTGTCCTTGCTGAGGAAAGCTTTGTTTAACAGTCTTTGAGAACATAGCACTTCAGCACTTTTCTTTCTGTTTTACATGCCGTCAGATCCCCACTCTTGTACCAACGCCTTCTATGGAGCAAACAAAAGCACACAAAGACAATCTATTATTTACCGGCTGCTGGCTGTCTGCAAATGCACTTTAAGAGTTCAGGGATCCAACAACAACAAAAAATTAGCCATGCTAAAGCACACAGATGGTACAACTTCATTTGCTCTCCCCCGTTTTGTCCCTTTTCTCTCTGTCTTTGCCTGAGGCGTCCTTCCATCATGCCCCGCTCTGCCCTGACAGCTACAGGGCAGTCTGCGGCTGTGGCATTGATGGAGATGAATGGAGGTGATTAGCGTCCTGCTGGTGTGCACCTGGCCAGGGCACGGAGCTCACCCTCTCTCTACAGAGAGAGGGCATTATGGGGCCAGCAGCCAGACGGAGTAGACCTATTGAAAGAGATAGCATTCATGGTGGAGGTGAACCTGATGAATGAAAAGGGACTAGTGGTGCAGCTAAGGGAGAGAGAGTGAAGTTCTGTCTGCTGGATGGTTAACTTCAGGAGTAGCAGTATTGAGAATGGTGTAGGAAGACTGGTCTCATGGTGGATGTAATGGGACCGGAGAATGAGGTAGACATAGGTGGCCAAAGAGTAGTAGGGCTTAAAAATAGTTATGGTACACCAGGGTCTCACGATAGAGGCAGGAAGTTGTAGTGGTGTGCTTGGTGCAGGAGATGGGAATCATGGTGGATATATGGTGGAGACTGGCTTCATTTAAGAATTGTGTTTGGTAGTTAAGGTAGGCCTCAAGGAATAGTAGGTCATGGTGGTTCAGCTGGTGGGCCACGTAGTGGAGATGGGTCTGGTGGATGTGATGTGGCTGAGGGGATAATAGTGGTGGGCCCGGGCAGAGACAGACCTGGTGAACCTGCTGGAATACTAGTGTCTGAATGAGTACAAGAGGCTCACACTTGGTATAGACATTGTGGTACAAATTGGGCATCACAGTGGATTTCGGCATGGTGGAAAAACTGGGACCCAAAGATAAGTTGGGATATCTGGCATCATGATGGAGCTGGTTATGTTGGACAAACTGGGCCCCAAGGAGTAGTTGTGTTATAGCTGGCATCACGGTGGGGTTCGGCATGGTGGACAAATTGGGTCTGAGAGAGTAGTAGTGTTGCAATTCCACAGCTGGTGCCACCATTTGGCTCGATCAATCATAGCAGATGGATGGGCTGGCCAGGCATGTTTTTAGCAGTGATAAAGTGTACAGATGGGCTGTTACTTTCAGCTGTTTATAGCTTGGGAACAAGAATGTAGTAAATTGGGCTACCAATACAATGCATTTCACAGTGTCACTGAATCTGAGCATCTCTGTCGTGAGGTTATAACACAATCCCAGATGCTACTGTGATCCTGCCATCAGATGAGAAAGTTTTGTTTGTACACCAGACCATCAGTGTTGCATCTAATAACAAGGATTCTCAACCTTTTTTGGCCACAGACCTCATATTAAGGTCAGATTTTTTGCTACCCAAGCCCCTTATTTTTAGTACTCCTGATGCATCAAAGAGGGAACGAGCACATGGGTTCTATTTTTACATATTTAACAATGCATTTATGAATCACTGTGTGTAAGAAGCCACAATAGTAGGCACTCTGCACTCACCATGTCTAATGAGAGGGCTGGACTTGTGTGTCATACTGCAGCTTATCAAAATCTGGATGATGAAGTTGAAACCTTGCATCTTGGCTGTTTCATCTTACCAACAACAGATCGGTACTCTGATTTGCCTACAAGGGAAAATCATGCCAACAGTTAAGTTCATTGGCTTAGTCAAGCAAAAACCAATACACCAGGCATGGTATGTACATGTGTCAACTACACAGGATGTGGAGCATTCATTTGTGTGCACTGGTTTGTTTAATATAATATGCAACTATATGTAAAGACTAGCAGATTATTATAAACATGCATTATCACTGTATATGATCACATAAGGTTCATTAATCCAAAGAGATTGAGACAAAAATAACTATAATATACAGCCTAAATATATAAATATAGAGCAGGTGCTATCTGGATTATAGACACACACAGCAAAATAAAGCATAAACATTGTGATCTGTAGTGTTTCTAACTTTAGATTCCACATAGGGTGACAAAGACAAGGTTGAGAACCATGCCCAATAGTTAGTGTGTACAGTGAAAGTACAGTGTGTACAGAAATTTGAGAAAGCACTTTGTCCAGGACATCCAGCTAAAGACTAACATGGATGAATGGCCTAGGTACTAGCTCAGACATTAAATACTGCAAATATTATACAGCATTTACTATATTATTATTTATTATAGCGTTTTGGTATGTCAGAGTGAAATTGTGTGTATGTTAGGGGTCTTTAGTGTGCCAAATATCTGCATCTGCATTAAAATTGATTTTTTTTTTTTTTTTTTTAATGAGTCCTATGCCACAATATGTCCCTTGAAACACTGGAAAATACTAGGAGGAAAAAATCAGAGGTAGAAATGCCAGCAGTGTCAGCATTGTCTGGTGAATTCTGCTCAGACAGATCCTCAACTCTAGCTACATCACTTGAGTTCATAATTTAGATAATTATAATTTAGAGAATTGTGTGGTACTGTTTTTTTAATCCAGCTTGCACAATTATTATTTTTGTTTATACTTACCGATGATATTTTCTAACGTATTTAGTTGGTTGTGTTTCCCAAAACATAAACAAACTAGTAGCCTAATTTACAACACTGCAGCCTTGACCAGGCAGTTACTAAGGATGAATGACTGCTGTACTATCATGTTAATGAATGTGGTATTTCTTTGTCCTGCAAGTGTATAGCTGACTGCTCACTTGCACCTGCATGAAAGTAAACCCACCTCCCACTCATACCATTTTGTTGAGTCCCATGGGATCCTAGTCTGATGTACACCTTTAGTCTCAACCAGATGCCCTGTGAATCTTTCTGGGAATAGAATAGAATAGAATAGAACACAAATCTGATGAGGACTATCCAGTAGCAGTTTGCCAGTCTACCTAATGACCCAGACCTAATCTGAGTTCAGCTTGTTATTATAAAACTGTTTAATGGTACAACAGTACATACATACAGATAAAGAGACAATCACATAATTACTGTATGTATGCACATCTTGTTGCACTGTGTGTTGCAGAAAATTCATGACACTTCTGGTGGAAACAACATTTGTAAACAGTTCGTATGCTTTTTCTGAACCTTTTTTATCCATATTCCTTTACAAGCAGAAAATAAACACACCTCTCAGGTTGATCTCCGTGCCTTGCTTTTAATCTAAATGCAGCTCGCTGATAAAGACTTTGTAGCTGTTGGCCTTTTGACCTGCTAATTGGATAAAATACCCGTGGTTAAGTAAAATGCAGTGTGAGGTATAATTTATCAACACAAAGTCAGAGTGCATACACGGCAACTCTGTGTGTGTGTGTGTGTCCACAGTTGAGATTGAAACAAAGCTCAAATTGAGACTGTGTCGCGTACAGCAATCTTGTTGGTCTTTGTCTTTATTTTTAGCATATGTTACAACCTATCTTTATCCCACCAAAAGAGACACCGAGAGGCGATGAAATCAGTATTGATTTGTGTGTGTGTGTGTTTGCGTGTTTGTATGTTTCATGCGCTTAGAGGACAGTCAGTCAAACGACTGTTGCAGAGCCTCAATCAAAGCTTATGTTTACATCAGCATGACCAACACCTCCAACTCGCATGCTCCGCTGGGATAGGACATCGATCAATCACACACTGGCACACACACACACACACACACACATATTACACTCCCCACGTCATGGCACTGATGCTGTCTATCTGTACTGAAAACAACTGAAATATATATTCACTTGAACAAAAAGAAGTGGACTCACGAGAGTATATGTTCCAGTCTTTCCGTGGCAGTGCATTTGATGATGTCATCTTGTTGCTCCTTTTCAGAAAAGCAGTGGTGAGGAGTGTGCGATGAGGATCTGTGCTTAGGTTTCTTAAGATTCAAATGCTAGGATAGATCCTGAAGTGGTGAAAAGGCTGATGTTTGGAAGCTTAAGGTCATGATTTGATGAAAATGTGAGAGATACCTACCCCGAGAACCTTACATTCCTTTGCAGTATCCTCACATGTACTGTCTCTGTTTCAGTGCTGCCATTTGCTAGAAATCAAATTTATGTAATAACATTCCAGCAGGAAAATTACAAAGAACATGTATTATTATTATTATTATTATTATTATTATTATTAATGTATTAATAAGGTACGGTATGTAGAACAGCTCCATGGATAGACTTATGCTTAAATATGCTAATCATTTTCAAAAACATGCAGTGTCAGTAGAACTGGACAATAGGTAAGGAATAAAACACAACGTGGCACATTAAAGAATGACACATCATATTCTTTAGAAGTTTATAGTTACAGTTAATGGTCTGGAACCTCCTTGAAACAAGTTAGCTCCTGTTAACACTTAAAGTTACAGCTTTACCTCAGACTGTTTCAGTGTTGACACTGGAGACTCCTTCCAAAAATGATAAATAAACAAACAAACAAACACCTTCTCACAGAAAGCTACACCATATCAAGAAGTACACTCTGTTTTTAAAACATCTGTTTAGAAAGAGTGTCCCTGTGAATGATTTATCAATATAGAAATTATAACATATTTGAACAAGTGCATTAATACAGTATAAACTACACTGTAATTAATCTACTACCAATCAGATTCGAGAATTCGACTCAGAGCTGATTTTATACATGGTATAATTTATAACACCAAAAATGTTACTTCAGAACAAGTTAGGAAAGGATATGTCTGTGAGACGTCTGAAGGAGTTTGCTTGCTTGTGATGTGTCTGGAAACCTTGTAAGGGCCTGAGTGTGACTTTGTGGTAAAATAAATAAATAAATAAATAAATAAATAAATAAAGGGAATATAAGTAATAAAAGTGCACAAAAAAGATATACTGTATACTGTATATGCACAAGGGCTGGGCAATATAATGCTATAATATCGATATTGTGATAAATAATGTCACAAAATATTTTTCTAAGATATCACCAGATATCATAGAAGCTGATTTGGTGTTAAAGACTAATTCTTTAAAAATGTAATTTTTATTAGTAGTATTATATATTATTAGTATTAGTATTATAATACATAGATAGTATTTCGATTGTTGAATTCGATTGTATTGTTATTTATTTTCTTTTTTAATTTTGAGTAAATTTTTTAGACATTTATTAAAAGCATCATCAAAGCTAGGGTTTTTAAAAATCTATCTATCTATCTATCTATCTATCTATCTATCTATCTATCTATCTATCTATTCTTTTAATGCAACTCTATTCTATACTGTGATAAATATCATGTGGTGTAGAAATATCTTCAACTATCATTGTATGATTTTTAATATACACACTGTTCATTAATTAATTATTAGGCTCTGCTACCTTGTATCTATTTCAGCTTTTTTTTCCCCCAAGTGAACCAGCTATGTAAGTAGTGTTACTATGAACTATGAAACACCTCATTATCATTGCATGGTTTTTTTGTTGTTGTTTTTGTTTTGTTTTGTTTTTTTTAAACCGTCCACCATCTAAAAAAATTTCAGCAGTGCTGAGGTCAAAAACTGACCCTGATGAGGGGCTAGAGGACAATCCAATTTCATGCTGTGCATGAAAAATATAAGCTAACTACACACCTACGAGGTGGCCCCACAAGGTAGGCGTGTCAAATATAGCAGGGAGGAAGTGTAGAGAGCGGGAGAGACAATGGAGTCTTGAAACGAGCAAGCGAGCAAGATAAAGAGAGAACGCAGAGTGTGAGCGAGAGAGTGAGACGTTGCCGGCTCTGCCGAGGCCACTTCACGCCTGCTGAAAGGTGCTGACATCTCTCGCCCTGATCCGTGAGGCATCAAGAGCCAAGCAGCAGGGACAGCATGTGTGTGTGTGTGTGTGTGTGTGTGTTTGTTAATGCTTGTGTGTATTTGACTTACGTCCTCGTGTTTTGCTAGCGAGTGATTCTGTTAGCCAAGAGTGATGTATTTTGTTCATGGTGACTTAGTACACAGTTCTTTGCATAATTGAGCACTTGTGTGTTGAATATATGTGTGTGTGTGTGTGTGTTCGCGTGTATGTGTTTGTGTTCTCCCTGCCCCCGATATCGTTCAAAAGAGGTTGACTCAGAAAGATCTGCTAAACACTCACACTACATCACTCAATCCCTGTAGGAGGATCTTACACACACACACACACACACACACACACACAGACATGCACGTACACACATGCACACACACACACTCTCACCCTACAACACTCTCTGCCTGTAGGAGGATCTTATACACACACACACAGGCTACATCAGTCTCTCTCCCCGTAGGAGGATCTTTCATACACACACTCATGCATGGGCAGCAGTACATTATGTAACTCAGTTATGCAACACACATCCATACAGTAGCTGGGTTCCCCCACTGGGACTCCTCCAACTCATCTCTGAAACACGAGGGAGAGAGTCGCACGTCAAGAGGATTAAACGACCCCCAAGCTTCCTGTGCTTCAGAGGAAATGGGTGTGCGTTGGGGATGGGGGGGGGTCACTTTAAGGTCAAAGGCTATGCTCTCATACGGTCACAGGACTAATAGCAGAGCACTCAGTGTTCTTCGCTGTGCAGGAGGTGGCTAGCATCGATCATACTGATCAATAACTCAGATAATTATGGGACACTCGAATGGAACAGCACAAGCAGCTTGGACACAGGTTATTGTTTCTCCTGGAGATAGAAATGTAGATCTTAACCTGCTGATGAGAGAAATCACAGATGCTACAGTATAACGAGGGTTGTCATGATGATTAAATTAATTCATTTTTCTATACGTTAATGATATACACTTGTATCATATTAACTTAATAGGAGTGTAGTAATGTACATAAGCAGCCACTTATTAACATAAGACAAATAACAACCTAAACATAGAACACATATTATTAGAATACATTTACAACAGGAAATAATGTACTATAGAAATAATGAAAGGCCATACCCGTAGCATCTATTGTGGCTAGCTAATTACGATTACCTCAGTTATTTGCAGTTAAGTAATTATGCAATCATTGTGACTGGCTTAGTCATGATACTATAATTGTGATTTACAAAGTATATTAACACAATCCTTGATACTGAAAAGATATAAGCTATAAGCTTATAGCTAAAAGATGTAAGCAATGTAGTCTCACTCCTGTTTAAACTACATTATATCATTTTACATTTCTGTTTGCTAATTGTTTTTGTGTTTGCTAATTGTTTCTACTAGCACAGGATTACATATTTTACAGAATAAATCTCTTCACCTCAATATTTCACCTTCACCTTCACAGCCCCGTTCTTATATAACATGTGATTTAAAAAGAAATTTGAGAAAAAATGATGATACTAGCTAGAACCAAGATAAGCATACAGTGATGCTAGCAGATGTTAGCAGATGGCTCGCTGCCATTTTGTCCAGCACTTGCTAATTTTCTCTTTTTGTCTTATTAGAGTTGTATTAGGGTTCAGCAATGTGTTTCTTCCTAAGTTAAAGTGTAAAGCTTTAGTAATCCCTCTGCTTATAGTGAATCCTTTCAAAGAAAACTGTTGTAGTGTTTTTGTTTTGTTTGTTGGCGTTATTAGCACAGCACCAAGCTAACAGCTGTGTCAAGTTACCACACGAACTAGCTGTCATAGCTCCTCCAAAATGCTACGAAATGTGCATAACAATTTGGCTAATTCAGAAATGGTAACATATATCATTTGTTTTCAATTTTATTATGACAATAACTCAAAATCATGTTACTATAGATAATTCAGACAAGGCCCCAGGTAAACTAGCAGCATGCTAGCAGATTATTTTTCTTCTCTTACATCTTGATTTAGCAATAAAGCCATTTAACACTGCTGTTTAGTTAGCAGAGCGCTTTTGTATGGAAGGTTTTAGCATGCTGTGTGTTAGCATATAGTGCTTCTTGTCATTGCTAAAGGGCAGGTAGCATCTGGGTTGCCATGCAGAGTGCAGCCTAAATTACACCGCTAATCTTTTCACTACAGTGTGAAAGGAAAGGAAAAGAGTCTGATATCTGTCTCAGTTTACACAATATGAATTTATTGACATGGTTTTAGGTATAATGATATACTGTGACAGGAAAATTATCACTATCAAGAATTTTAAGGATCACGATTTATAAAACTGGCTATCCTTTCTTAAACCAAAAGCAAATGAGGAGAAAAAACTCATATATCGAAGAAAATCTATCTTTAAAAAAATACTACTGAAAGCTAATTTGTTCGACAATATTCTAGGAGTTTTAATCACCAAATCATTTTATCCCTGCTGTCCTGAAGTATATCACGACAACTTTTTCGCAAATGCAAAGTTACCATTATGTACAATGATACTGGGTTGTGTAGTATGTTTAGTTTTTCATATTATTTCAACTAAAAATTGATCTTTTTTATTCTGAAATTCTACAATTTGAAAATTGATCACAATCAATCATTCAGTTAGGGATATACAATTACTCGTATTTAAATCACAAAGTTTCTCAGTTTGTTCAAATGTGATAATGGTGAGCCAAAGTTAGCTATTTGCCGAACATTAGATATATATAATGTATAACAATATATAACGTATATAATATATAAAAATCTGTGCAGAAAATAATCAGTGATAGGGTGGGGTGATGTACCCTGATGTGAAGCAGAGTTACTGTTACTACTGTCAATTAATCAACACTTTCTGACCAATCAGAATGGAGAAATCAGCTGTTTTATATCAAACTGGGTTTGTATATAACTGTAATACTGGAGTCAAGGCTTGGATACAAATGCAGGAATTATTTGAAAAAAAAAAAAAAAACCATGAGTCACTGTCACGAACATTTAGATTTATGGAAAATATATATCAGTATTCACAACCAGAATGAGTGAACCATAGAAAAGCTGAGAAATGCACACATTGCCATCAACAGCAAAAGTTCAGCATGTGAGTGTGGATTTGGCTTGAATGGAAAGGTCCTTCTAATGAGCGTCCTAAATGAGTGACAGCTGTAACTAGTAGGTAGGTGATCTGGAACATTGTAATGTCTGGACTGGGGTTCGGAGCAGGATCTAGCGCTTGCTCCCAGTGTGGTATGACAAGGATCTAGGTGTGAGAATAGCGTTTAAAAAGATATTCTCAGTTATCATGATTTAGGACTGGTCATATATTGATTCAGCAATGTGTCTTCTAATTATAAGTATGTTTTTTTTAAGTAAAACTATGATGTTACTAAATTTGCTGGATAAATGTAGTATGGAATTTGCCTCTATGTAAATTATGATTTGTATGAAGATGAACGTCCCCTAACTGTTGTCCAGACCGATGCGCTGTTCTGAATCTGTCCATCTTCATCCCCTTTCTATTTGAATCCATGATGTGTAAATAAAATTATTCATAAAACCTAATGCATCAGCATTTTACGAATGACTCTAAGTCTCAGAGTTTTTGCTCCAAAACCAAGATGCTTTCTGAGAATTGGCCATTCTGATCTCCCCCACTTTTATGTCTCTATTTTCTAATTGAATCGGGCATAGCTACAGAGAGTCATGGGCCTGTCTGATGTTCACATTTCCATTTAGCTGGCTGAATTATTTTCCCCGAAAGCAAGCAGCATACATTAACACTGCAGGGGCATTTCCCCTCAGAGCAGCTTTGAGGTTAAGAGCCCAGCCTAAGGGCACGATGGCTTTTGCTAACAGCTATGATCAGTCATTTGACCACTGGGACGAAGGAGACGGATGTGTGTCCATGTGTTTTAAGTGTGTACCTTTCTTCTAAACGTTCTGCATATATAACAGTGTGTGTATTTAAGAATTGTTTAATGTTGGCTGGTGTCATATCTCCCCTGCTGCTCGTTTGCTCTTACACTGAGCTCCATAGGACACACACTCACAGGGAGAACTCACACAGAGCCACCTGGGAGTGGACAAGGTCCTGCTGTTACACACATACATACAAGCTCGAGAGATCCAGGGGGAAAAAAACCCGGGAGTCTACACACTATGAATTTTTTTTTTCTGCCATACATCAATTCCACGCAATCCATAATCAGATTTGCAAATCTGCAACTAAATCTGTGTTTCATAATACTCATATTACAGCTCTGAATCATTACATTGTTTATTTTTACAACTCCATATTGCAAGTTATGTATTTGTAGTTTACATACTGTCATGCTGCATCCAGGAAATACTTTTTACAATGCTACAGAAAATGCATATACAATTCAATTGTTTTGATTGAAACAACTCATGAAATATGGAGTATGTTTTGAGGGGTGGAGCCAAGCACAATTTTGTTTGCCATGACCTCTGCTCACAATCTCTGCTCATAAAAGCTAATACGTAAACAATAAATGACCTGAATGCATGATAAACAACTTGCTAACATGTCCATGTGTAAATCCGTAACAATTTGCATAACTCAAGTGATGAAAAGTTAGTTATAAAAGGTTAAGGCTAGGGGTGGGCTTAAAATGGGCATTTCTTTTTATGACTTTCATATTAAATTGAATTAAATCTAACCACATGGCCTTGCTTGTTGTACAAATTATGTAAAATGTATAATTTATATATAAACATATTCAGTTTTGCCTTCACATATGATTACTTTTGACATACAATATTTTCCATATTAGCACAGCTCCTGAGCAGAGCGCCATACTTAAGAGAATATGGTAATGCATGGACCTGATTTTTGATGGCTTGACTATACAACGTCTGTACGTACGAACGACGAACGTGTACCACCACAGGGAACCCAACCGTAAGTGCAAGGCAACGTATCTCAAACA
>JAOTRR010000013.1:4547210-4558961 GCA_028570945.1 Gogo arcuatus | reverse complement strand
CACACACACACACACACACACACACACACACACACACACACACACACACGTAAGATGTGGCTTAAACAGCAGAAATGACATGATATGAAAGGACTAACTCATGTACTTGTATAAGTTATAAAATGTAAAGCTAATTATTTCACTACAACTACTAACAGTTTAATATTATTTAAAAAAAAAAAAGAAGCAGACAAGTGTCCAAATTTAAGACAATGCAGGATGTCAAACAGGCAGCTATAAGCTTCCTTTAACTGTTGGTAACATTATCCTCAAACCTAGACGCAGTGGAAATCTATTAAGGAAATCTTAAGATGGCGGATCATGTCTCGACTACTTTCGGGATTGACAGGAAAATTGTGTAAATTTCTTTCTTTCTTTTTTTTAAAGTGGTAATTGAACAGAATTCATATTTGAACAAAATGTTGACTTAGATGTAGAGGTTAACTTCCATTCTGCTCATTCAGAGTAAGAAGAGCCCTGTAATATAATAGTTTTTCTTTTTTAGCTTTTCAGGATGGAGCCACTCTAAAATAGCTGCTATTGGTGTTCTCTCTTCATAGTCCCCTTAGGTTAATGTTATAACAGCTACTATCCATTAAAACCAAGTTCACTTTCTTTCCCCGAGGCCATTAAATGCCAGTTGTGCACCTACGAACAAGCTGAAAACATGGCTGTGCGTTTTTCGGATAGTACTAAACGATAGTCAGACAGAAGTCTGAAGCGATCAGACACTCCTGCACTTTATTCTACAGTGAAACTGTCAGATCTAGATGTCTTGATGAGCTTCAGTGGGTGGAATCGAGAGCGGGTCAGGTCCAGGTCACTGGACGTAGTGCAGCAATGTCACAGCCCGTCAGGTGTAACCATTCTTCAAAACCACCTATTATTAACAGTGATTTACCATATGGGCTGTTAGGCAGTGTATGCGCGTGCGTGTGCGTGTGCGTGTGTGTGTGTGTGTGTGTGTGTGTGCACGCGCCATGTGCCCTCATGGTTGATCACACCGCCCTGCAGGGAGACACATCAGGAGCTTTGATCCGCACAACAGGAGAACAGGAGAGAGAGAGCGAGGGAAAGTGAACGAGAGAAAAAGATTGAGCACGCTCAGATTGCGCCTGCTTCCCTGTGGTCTAGTGAATCAGAGAGGGGTAAATGGGAAGTGTAAAATTAGAAAACATTCAGTCATAATGTCTGGTAAGCCGCAAGCCAAAAAACAAAAATGAATACGAACCATTTCATAAAGTGAGGATATTTTTGGATTCTGACGTGAGCCAAGCATTCATCAACAAACATAAAACTGTCACCAAGTTGAATTGATGTGTTAAGAAATATAGCGTCAAATTCGTAAAAACAAACATTGTTCATTTTGATTGACAGGTTACTTCACCAGCACATGATTGATTCTGTTGAGTGGCTGCATTAAAGTTTCGTATGAAGTATCTGTTGCGAATGCTGACACTGCAGCGAGACTCCATAATGGAAAGGTGCATTAATACTTAACAAGAACACCTTGCAGAGGCTTGTAGAAGGTTCCTTGCACAAGTGGGTCCCCTGCCACCATGGTCACTACAATCCAAGCATGTCGGAGTAAATCTGGAGTCACAAAAAAAAACAAAAAAACTTCGCAGTCCGGCAATTGTCATCATAGTCATTTTTAAAATACTTTTGTGATTAAATCTACTCAGGGAAATTGAATTTAATGTGCAAACTGATCAAAAGGCTTAAAAGTGGAGCCAAAGATATCTGAGTAGTATTTTCTGTTAAAGGAAAGTGTTCTTGCATCATAAAATTAAGAGCCTATTATGTTCCAATATGCAAAACCTATTTGCATATTCATAGAACCTGGACTGATGAAGTATAGCTGCTTCTGTGCCTTTTCCTGCTTTCATTCATCTTCAATAACCATTTTATCCGAAGCCCATCTCAGGAACACTGAGCATGAGGCAGAAATACATCCTGAATGGGACACCAGTCCATCATACACACCATACACACATTCACTCATATCTAGAGGCATTTTAAAATCATTTATCCATCTACCAGCATGTTTGTGGAAGGAAATCCACATGGATACAGAGAGAACATGCAAATCTTCACAGTGAACCAGGGACCTGGAAGCTGTGAGGCACCAGCATGCCCCCTCCACTAAATCATGCAATTTACTATTCAGTAGAGGGAACTTTATCATCTTCATAACAAGGTTTGAGTGAGTAAAATATAGTCAGAAATATGATTTTTAAACAAAAAAAAACAAACATACCAGTTTGAAATTGGTTTGGTGAAGTTTCGAAGGTTGAGTGATCCTTTTAACCAGTTTATTTTTCTATATTCTGGCAGTTTTCTAACTATAATACTTATATATAAGTATATATAAGTATTATATAATAATACGCCCTCATATAATACTAAGTGGTATCAGATACTGAAAATCATACAATAAAAGCCACTGAACATCAATAAAAGGCCAGTTGAGGAAAATTAAGGAGGGCGAGACTGATTTTTAAAGGCGATTAGACTTGTGTTATAATCCTGAATACATTCCACTTTGAGATGGTTTTTCATTTTAGATAATTCATTTCAAGATAATATATTGTCACAAGTCCAGTGGCCTTGACTTACTACTTGTGGACATTCAAAATGGCTCAACAGTTAAGGTTCTGGGTTATTGATCAGATGGTCAGGGGTTTAAGCCACTGTTGGGCCCTTGAGCAAGGCCCTTAACCCTCTCCGCTTCAGGGGTGCTGTATCATGGCTAACCCTGCACTCTGGCCCCAGCTTCCTAACACGCTGGGATATGCGAAGAAAATAATTTCGCTGTGTGGTAATGTAACATAATATGTGACAAATAAAGGCTTCTTCTTCTAAATGGCAGAAAACCTTCAGATATACAGTGAGTATGGTGACACTACCAGATACTGCTCTCTTCTGGTTCTTAATCATTTATTCTACTGCTTATCCAATCCCAGTTGAGGAATATCAGGGTTGAGGCTAACCTAGAGAGACAGAAAGCCATTCACACTCATACCTATGGACAATTTAGAGCAGCAAGTTGATCTAATACACATATCTTTAGACTGTGGGAAGAAACCCATGCAGGCACAAGGAGAACATGCAAACTCTTCACAGAAAGGCCCCAGTTGACCAGCAGGGTTGAACCCAGAACTTGCTTGCTGTTCCTTGCATTGAACCCAGCAGACCTCTGCTAGCAGAGATTGAACACAGCACCTTCAAGATTGTGACAGGGTTTGTTAACCACTACACCATGGAAGATGCTAGTTTTCAATTAACAACAATAAAATGAACATATAGCTGAACTCCCATGAGAGAGCTCGAATCACAATGTGGACTAAATGTTCTTGGTGAGCTGAAGGAAAACCTGCTCTGTCCATCAGTGAGGTTATAGATAAGCTCTTGCTCCCTCTGTTGGCCATTATGAGCAAAAAGTGCAGAAAGGCCATTGGGTTTGTGTGTGTGTGTGCGTGTGTATGTGTGCGTGCAGAATACTAATGCTCTTGTAATAGCAGACCGTTGCTGCAGTCTTTGCTCTTATAGCATAGAGAAAGACGACTAAGAAAAAGAAAGGGATAGCACTGCAGCAATCAGCCACCTTGTAAGTCAGGAGTCAGCTCACAGGGATGATTTTTTATGAACTATACAATTTTTATAATTTCATTTTGCATGCTCAGGTTTGGACACTTATGTCAGTAAAACATCCATTACTGTCATACTGTATCTTGAATAAAAATACACCCCACATATGTAAAGACTCTAACCCAAGGTCTTACCTGGAGTCAAGTTAGTGAACATATATAAATATTGGCTTTGAATATGAAACTATAGGCAGCTGTGCGGATTTAGCTAAGCTAACACACTTTAATTTATTTGTCAGACACTTTTATGGTAGCAATATGAGCACATAGCTGGGCAGTTAGGAATTAAGGTTTGACTCGAGAGCCCTTGAGAGTCTCTGGAAATCCCGGGATTCTAACAACCTTTTGGTCATTAATACTGAAATGTATTACTGAGCTGTTAGTACCACTGCCATAAGCATAAAGCTGCAGCTCTGTGGCACTGACGGATTTGAACTCAGAACCTTATGATGGCTTCAATTAAGAAACTAAATGCAGCTGTAAAGATTTAGCCAAGATTACACACACTCATTTATTTGGCAAGTGCTTTTAATCAACATAAGTGGCAGGTACCAACCCAGGGATTAAGTATCAAGAGTCTAGCCCAAGGACTGTACAGGTGCACCAAGCAACTCCCACCTGAACCACCCCAAAAGTATTGAAATGGTCATTGTTTTGTTTTTGCTATACACTAAATATATTTGCGTTTGAGATCAAAACTTTAATATGAGACGATAGAGCAGCATTTCAGCTTTCATTTCCTGATATTTACATCTAGATGTGTTAAACAACTTACAACATGGCACCTTTGGTTTTAACATGGCACCCACCCATTTTCCAAGTGATCAAAAATATTACAACATGTCACTGACAGGTGTTTCTTGTTGCCCAGGTGTGTCCTGTTAGACTGACTGTTTAAACAATTAATAGCTCTGAATGTCTACTCTTGGATTAAGCACTGGGCTTCACCTGTGAAGACTGCATTTGTATTTCAAAAGGATAAACCAAAATGAAGACCAGAGAGCTGTCTATAGGAGGATCTGTTCTGATGTTGCTATGATCCAAAACATATAAGCACATCGGTCAAGCACGGTGGAGGTGGTGTCATGGCTTAGACTTGCATGGCTGCTTCTGGAATGGGCTCACTAATCTGTATTGATGATGATGGGAGCAGCAAAATGAATTCAAAAGTCTACAGAAATATTCTCTCTGCCCATTTAAAAAGAAATGCATCAATCTAATTTGGAGGAGCTCCATCAAGCAGCAAGACAATGATCCAAAACACACTGCCAACACAACAAAAGGACTTCATCACAGGAAAAAATTGGAAAGTTTTAGACTGGCCAAGTCAATCACTAGACTTTAACCCAACTGAGCATGCATTTGACCTCCTGAAGAGGAGAGTGAAGACAGAAACCCCTGAAACAACTGAAAGAAGCAGAATGCAACAGTTTGGTGATGTCGGTGGGTCGCCAGCTGGATGCAGTTGTAGCAAGCAAGGGATATGCAACCAAATATATTTTTGATCACCTAAAAATTGGGTGGGCTGCCATGTTCTAAATTGTCTAACACATCTAGGTGTAAATATCAGGAAATAACAGCTGAAATTCTGATCTATGATCCCATATTCATCTTTTGATCTCAATCCCAAATGTCTTCAGTGTATAGCAAAACAAAGGAATTGGCCTTGCAGTTCCAATACCTTTAGATGGGACTGTAATTGAGGGACAAGGGAACAATAGGGGCTTGTTATTAGTCCTGGGAGTAGTAGTCCAACGTGAGAGGAAGGTACCAATCCAAACACATAGCTGAGCTGTTAAAGATTACGACCCTTGCTCAAGGGCTGTATAGTTGCTCTCTGAAAAATCCTAGGATCTGACCTCACAACCTTCTGATTACGAGAAGAAAACCTTAACCACTGAGCTCCAATTTCAGATTTAGAGTTGAGGTTCAAGGGGACTGGGGGTCAAAGGCAACAATGGCAATGACCTTACAACCTTGTAGTCACTAACACTTAAACTTATCTGGTGAGCTACTACTGTCCCAAGACTGGAATCCAATCATATACCTGAACTGCTCAAGGACCCAACAGTGTCTCTCTGGGAGTTCTGGGATTTGATCTCTAGCACAGAACCTTAACTACCAAGCCACCAAGTAAACAATCCAAGGATACAGCTAAGCAGTTCATGGTCAAGGGTGCAACAGGGTCCCTCTGGAAGTCTTGGAATTTGAACTCACAACATCCTGGTTTCTAAAAAATTCTGTTAAGCTACCCTCCACCAAAGAATACAATTTAAGAACAGAAGACCAGCATATGCTGAGCAGTTGAAAATTGCTCTGGCCGTACAGTGGTTCATTCACTCTTCTAGAACTCACAGCCTATCGGTCACTAGCACAGAACCTGAAGCACTAAGCTACCAAGAATACAATCCGATACAGTTCTGGGTTAAAGGATGTCACAGGGGACACTGGCAATCCTTGGATTTGAACTCACAACATTCGAGTCAATAATGCTGGAACCTTTTGAGCTACCACTACCCCAAGCACACACTTCAAGAACAGAATCCAAGCAGTTCACTAAACAGGTGAAAATTGCTAAATGGCCCTGTATTGGTTCTTTAAAAAGCCTGGATTGTATTCTACCAAGAATACAATTCAAGCTACGTAGTTGAGGGTCAAGGGCACACCAGTGTCCAAAGCTTGCTTGCTCTTTTTCTTTCTTTCTTTCTTTCTTTCTTTCTTTCTTTCTCTCTCTCTCTCACACTCACACACACACACACACACACGGGCTGGCTCACCCCCTGTAGTGGGACTCTCAGTTCTCAGCGTCTGTCTAGCAGATCACAGATGGGATACGCCTGCTAATACTGGGCTTGGGAGCTCCCAACCTCACACTGAGCATGTGTGGTCAGTTTTCTGTTTTCTGTTCCTGTGTGTAAGGCTACATTGGGCCATCCTGGCCCATAAATGCTCCCCTCCCCCACCCCTTTACTTCTCAGTCACAGCAGGGCTCCTGGCTACTGTACAATACCTCACAATAACACAACATGGAGATGAGCCATCACACACACACACACACACACACAAATATAGCCTAGAGCCTTTATATTGTCACATTATAAGACATTGTAAGTAATAAAAAGGGAAGAAAGCATTCATATGCCTTGAAGACTTGCCAAAATCCTGAACCCATCAAATTGATCATAAACTTTCAACTCACTTTCCACAATGACTGCAGGACCAACAATAACGTCATGGTATATGTTGTTCAGGGAAGTAGACAGATGCCTGTGATGGGGGACTACAATTAAAGGATCTACAGATGTTCTTTTTTAGAAACAATTACTTATGAGCATATAAAAATACAGAAGCTCTGAACCGTACATTGTGAAAAAAAATCAACTTAATAATTCAATAATTATTTTGAGTTATCTTGTTTCTTTGACTTAATATTTAACACCTCACAATCTATCAAGAAGACTAATTTATTGAATACTAGCTCATAAGTAAGCCAGAAGTTGCTTTAGTGGAATTCACTTGACACATATACTCTATATGGCTAAAAGTATGCAGAAACCTGACCAATCACACCCAGATGATTAAAAAAAAAAGAAAAAGAAAACATGGAGCGGGTCTCCTCTTTGCTGCTATAACAGCCTCCACTCTTCTTGGAAGGCCTTCCACTAGATTTTCAAATGTTGCTGTGGGGATTTGTGCCTATTTAGCCACTAGAGCATTAATGAGCTTGTGCACTGATGTCACATGAGAAGGCTTGGTGTGCAGTCTGTATTCCAGGTCATTCCAAAGGTGTTCAACACAGTTGAGGTCTGAGCTCTGTGCAGGACACTCGAGTTCTTCCACACAACCTTGGCAACTCATGTCTTTATGGACCTTGCTTTGTGCACAGGGGCATTGTCATGCTGGAACAGGTCTGAGCAAAGCTCTGGTGCAGGAAAATCATAATGCTACAACATTCTAGACAATTGTGTGCTTCCATCTTTGTGGCAACAGTTTGGGGAAAGGCCCATATACAGATACAACACTCTGATTTATTCAATAACACAATAACCCACTGTCTGTTACATTAATAAAGTATCCATGTCAGTGGATAAAGTAAAGTAACTACTGTCCCATTTATTAAACCTAAAGAGCTTGTTACACTGAAATTGTTATACACATGTATGTCAAAAACAGTCAATTTAACCATAGCAGTAAACAGTGTCTAGAGTTTGTACAGAATGGTGCGAAAAACAAAAACCATCCAGTGAGCAGCAGTTGTGCAGGCCTTGTGACTGAGAGAGGTCAGAAGAGAATGGTCAGACTAATTCAAGCTGACAGGAAGGCTACAGTAACTCAAATAAACACTCTTTACAACCATGATGCCCAATGTAGAAAAGCATTTCAGAATGCACAACTGCAAAACTTTGAGACGGACGGGCTACAACATCAGAAGACCACACAGTGTTCCACTTCTGTCAGGTAAGAACAAGAATCTGAGGCTACCTTGGGCACAGGATCACTCAAACTGGGCAACTGAAATAAAAAAGATGGTGCCCAAGAAGGTACCCAGATGATTAGATGAATCTCACCAACCCTGGTGGGTTAACCATGGTTCATGGAACTACATCTACATGTGTGATTAGCATTCTAATCTAATCTAATCTATCCTAACATTTTTTTAAGCAGCACCATGATTGCAGTAGTACTACCATTTATGATGACATTCACATTGCTTTGTCTCATCAAGGCCTGGAGCTGTCATACACACAGGGCTACATGCTGGCACAGAACAAACACACAGTGTAAAATATATATATATTTTTTATATATATATATAAAAGTGTGGCCTAAAGTCTTTCCATCAATTCACTCAGGAGTTTAATGAAGTCACTCGGATATGTGTTTTAACAGAGGAGCATAGCTTTAATAACAACTTTTATTAGATTTTTTTTTTATTCATGAAGAATTCAATTAAATACACTTCCACATTATTAGAAAGATTAAAATTGCAGTCATTGTCCTTCTGGTTAATATGATGCAAAGCTATTTTAGATTTCTCGGCTCTCGGTGTGTCTGATGGATCTTATAATCGTGGCTCTTACGAGCATTGATAGGGCAGCATTAACACAGTGTGTGAAATTAGATTACACTGCCACAGATGTGCTCTGAAGCGTACGCACCCACACACAAACAGGGTTTTTAAAAAGCTGCAGAACCACAAAGCACACATCAAGGACATTGGCTTTGTGTCTGCGCTTGTGAGTGCGTATGTTACGCGACATTAAAGCGTCTTTATTTCATTCATCTCTGTCCAAATCTGCGTCACGTCGACCCTGAGAAAGCTGTGAACATTTTACTCGAGCACCACAGCATTTCTTCGAACATCCATCACGTCATGATGATGACAGGAAAGGAGACAACATGGCCGCTGCCTTGCCTAAACCCTGCTTTGTTCAGTGAAGTGTGGCGCTTGGCTAAAATTCAGCTCCGTGTTTGAGGGTTCTGAAAAAAGGGCACAGGCAGTGTGAGCCTCACTAACTCAGACACGCCGCACGCTCTCCTCGTGAACTGGTGCAGTGTGTCGCAACAAAGCAATAAAAATTTATTTCAACCCCCCCAGGGTTTATCAAACGCAAAGAAACAATACTGCATGTAGCACCAAAAGAACAACTGTAATATAATATATAGCTATATAGAAGCTATACAAATCAAAACAGAAATATTAGCAGACAGGTGTACAGATACACCAGTCATTAAAAATAACACGACTTTCAAATTTGTCTAAGACGTCCCCTCTATTATTGTATCTACAGTATGTTCAAATTATTGTTACGTGTTACTGAAAGTTAAGTCTGAGATGGTCAGCTCCAAGATAACCATACTGTGATCAGGTAAAACAGTGATGACAGCCATGACAACAACTAAACATATATTTGTTGAGGGTTTTTTTGAGTGAGGTGAGGTTTGTGAAGTCTTGAGACAGAGTTTCAGGACAGTGACAGTCAAGATTCTGTCGCCAACTCTAGAGTTTCGTACGTGTAAGGAATCTTGTGTAAGATCTGAGTGAGTGGATGCTTTATAGGAGATGAGCTTTTCAGAAAGGTAGGAGGTCTACTCAATGGAGTGCTTTAAATGTAATGAGAAGGATCTTGAATTTGATACGGGCTGAATGGAAGCCAGTTAAGGTGTTGAAAAACAGGAGGCATATGAGCAAAATTTCTAGCGTGTGAGTAATCTGGCACATTGTGATATCCCTCTACTGTTTGTTAAGGAATTTAAGAGGAAAAATGATAATTACAGTAATCAAGATGTGATGTAAAGGCTTGACAGGGCCAGAGACAGACAATATTGGGAAGATTTTATTGCAGCATTTATATGTAACTGAAAAGGGAGTTTTGTGTCAAAATTGATTTTGAACAGCAGAAGAAGAAGTTACGAAAATCTTGTCATAGTTCAGTCTGAGAACGTTTGAAGTCATCCAGCATTTGCTTTCCTGTAGGCAGTTGATTAAAGCAGGAGGAGGGAGAGGAGCAGAAGGTTTCATGCCGAGATAAACTGGTGAATCATTGCCATAGAAATGGAAGTTTAAATGATATTGGACAAATAAGGGAGCCGAGGGAGATCGAGTAGATACGCTATATGGCCAAAGTACACCATTTGTACTACTTTACTGCACCTCTCTTTGCTATTATAATATCCTCCACGCTTTTGGAGCACGGCCATGGGGTTTTGCCCATTGAGCGACAAGAGCATTAGTGAGGTCAGGCACCATCCTTCATTCCAAAGGTGTTTGGCTGGGTTGAGGTCAGGGCCCAGTGCAGGCCACTCGAGCTCTTCCACACCAGTCTTGGCAAACGATGTGTTCATGGAGCTTGCTTTGTGCACAAAGGCATTGTCATGCTGGAACATGTTTGGACAAGTGTGCCCTTAGTTCCAGTGAAGGGAAATTGTAATTGTACAGCATACAAGGCATCCTATACAATTGTGTGCTTCCAACTTTGTGGTTTGGGGAAAGTTTGTGGAAGGCCCACATACAGCTGTAAGGGGCAGGTGTCCAGAAACTTTTGGCCATATAGTGCATTATAAAGAAGAGGCCCCAATACTGAACCTTGTAGGACACGGAGATGAACTGTTACAGTGTTGGATTTAAATTGACTAAATTGACCAATGAAAATAAAGTGCTGCCTGTCAGTGAGGTATGATCTGAGCCATGCCAAGGCTGTGCCTAAGTGGGATTAGTTAAGATGTCATGATTGAATAAATAAATACATATCTACACGAGCTATAAAACAGACCATCAGAGGTTGTCGGTCTCTGTGGCATCCTAACCAAGCCTTTGGTTCATTTGCCTCTGGTCCTGATACAGAGCATAAAAGGCTTGGGCTAAACTCAGAAAGGGGGCATCACAGTTCTCCATCTCCTTCTGCAGTACAAACACACACACATGAATATTGGGTTAGTAAGTGGAAATAAGATTCAGCTCAGTGGTGAAAGTGGTTATTGAACATCATTTAACAGCACAGTCTGGAAAATGTGCTACACTCAAACAGGTTTAGCATTATGATGAATGAGTGTGGATCAGAGGCCACTCACAGCGGAGGTCTCATGGTACTGAAGACCTTGTTCCTGTGCCCACTCCTGTGCCACGGATGTCTCCACCTCTCTCCTCGATGCCAGGTCCGACTTATTCCCCACTAACACACCTTTAACACATGGACACTGTAACGGTCAGTTCAGAGTGCCGGAGGCTTTGTCTAACGCCAGCCCAGCCTGAGGCAACCTTTTAATATTCAGTTTGCTTTTTTCTTTCCGTTCTTTGTGTTATCTACTTTTTGATCATTTAGCCCATTAGTGAGCCACTTTAATATCTGGAAAGAATTTAAAAGATTTTAAACTGATAAGAATCTAGTCCTCAGATTTCTGACCCTGGAGCTGACAGGATGGCCTCAAATCAGAGAATAATTATCTCCTTATTCGCTGAATGCCCAGGGTATGCAGGAATCTCACTAGGCAAATCATATTTAACAACAGACAACACATGAGAAGAAGGTTTGAAGGTGATCAGGCTTTTTTCATTGCAGTTCTTATTGCAGATTATTAATAATGGACCCCCCCCCCCCCC